>JAJONR010008761.1:0-29930 GCA_029582245.1 Solanum etuberosum
AGAGTATCTCCAGCCACTTGCAACACGTCCCCATTCAGCCTCACTCCAGTGATTCCACTGGAGTCCTCGTCACGATAAGCAGAGTAATAACCCTTGTCATCAAACGCTCCTTGTGTCCTGAGTGTCCAAAGCAATTTATACTTAGCATGCCTTTTCGCCTCTTTCTTGTTACTCAACAAGATCGCGGCACCCCCAACGCGGAAAATGCAGTTTAAGATCATGAAAGGACGTTCTCTCCCGGGGTACCACCCAGTGGATAAGATCTCAGTGCTGAGAATGACGGCATTGGAGTTGTCATGCGTGCACATTATGTTTCTAGCCATGTCCACAGCTAGTGAGTTAGCGCTACAACCCATCCCACTTATGGTGTAGCTCTTCACCCCTTCTTTCAGCTTATATTTGTTAACAATGATGGAAGAAAGAGAAGGATTGGGGCAAAAACCACTACAGTTAACAATTAGTATATCAATATCTTGAGGAGAAATGTTTGTTTTGGACAAGAGATTTTCAAAAACAGAGAAAAGGATCATGTGAACTTCATTGATAGCTTCTTTATGACCAGATTTTGGAGGCATATAAAAAAGACCTGGTGGGAAATAAGTTTGCTCCCCCAAACCTGAAAGTTGAAGAATCTTAGATATGAAAGAGACACTTTTATCATCAAAGAAATCAAGCATTCTTGCATGCTCAATGTAGGATGTAAAAGGAACTCTCAAGCAGTTTGGTGGTTTAAAACATGTAAAATCAACAACATAAACAGGACATGTTTTTGAAATATAGGCTAAGGAAATGAAGTATATAAGTAGAACAGAAAAAGGTACGATATGAAACATAGGTTGAAGATTTTGCAAAATAATAGAACTCTCCATGGTAAAGAAAAGCAATAGAACCAACACTTTGAGTATCTCCATCAAAGTTGAAGAAACTTGTTTCCATAAAAGCTTGTAGGAATCTAAAATTATTGGTTTTTCCTCCATGAGAAAAATTAAGGAATTGATGAAGACAATAATGTTACTTTTTGCAAAGTAGAGTTGTTGATGTTTATTGCTTTCTGATGAAGTTATAAATGCTCATCTTATTACATTATTATTGGTCAATACAGCAGAATTGCTCTGTGGAGTATTTGTACGGTTGGCAGTTATAAAACATAAAAGACTTGAACAGTTGATTGTTTTAAAAATACACAAAACTCTTGCCTATTGGACATACCATGTGCTACAAATCAAAATAATTCATACATATATTTGCTCAAAAGATTGCCCTATGGCATGACGATTTTGATGAGTCAATTCCCTTTATGATGAATGATCATCCAAATTATAAAATCAAGTAAAATATTTTTGTGATAATAAAATAATTCAAGTATGTCTATATCTTGTATAACATATCTATTGAATACTGATTTTGATGATTAACAAACGCAGCGGATGGTTATCTCCTATGGAAGGACCAGAACTTGCTAGATACACCTAATTCCAACAAATATAGGAAGGAGTTAATAAATATTTTGTATTTTCACGTTACAGTTGCCTCGCCTCAAATAATAAAGAATCTTGATGGTCGATGACTCGATGTGGAGTTTAAGTCAGAAAAGAAGCGGATGAAGTAGGAAGCGCTCATTGTTCATAGAGCACTCGAACCCTAGAAGGCTAAAAATCATCATTGGAGTTCAATGTATAGAAAGCGTGTGACTTTTTTCCTATTTCATTTATTCTCTAGGTCTAGGAAAATTTATTTTCCTTCTATATTTATTTCTAATCTAATTTATTCCTATTCATTTTTTAATTGATCAAGAAGCATTATTATGAGGTATATTCATAAAAATGAACTGTTACTTTTGAGCTAGAGCTAGCTTGGAGTTTTAGTTACAAGTGTCTTAGATTTAGTCTCTTATGTTATTGCTTCTTTAACCTAAAATTACTCATTGTTTTAGTGTAGTTTTGAGAGAGAAAGCCTCGAGAAGGATCGTGATTTTACCCCTTGCCATGATTATATTGGATTGTTTGGTACCCAGGATAAAGGGAAATATTTTAAATTTGGAATAAAATTTATATTATGCTTTTTTGAGTTTATTCAAACACAATATAAATTTTATCTCAAATTTAATTTTGGATATTCATCTTATCCCAACAAATTTGGATGTGGGATAAATTAGTTCAAAAATTATAATCTCATAACCGTAGTTTCGGAAAAATTTAGTTCGTGAACCACATGACCCAAAAATGATTTATTACTACGTACTCACGAGATTTCAATAAGAAAGCTGGCATAAGGTACTATAGCAAAAATAACTTTTAGCGACAATAGCGAGGTATGAAGGAAAAAATCTTCTCATGGAAAATGTCCACACCTAAAGAATAAATGAGTTTCTTACTTTTTTTATAGTATTTGGTAAGTAAATAAAAAAAAAATCATTCAAAAGCTAATATTTATATGTAATCTAACAAAACACGATGAGGGTGTGGAATGATCAAGGGGTAGAGGGCGTTAAGTGGGTGAAGATGAGACAATGAATTCGAAATGTCGTTTATGGAACTTGATTTTCCTACTTTCGTTGAGAAAGCTATTTAATTTCCTCATTTTTAAGAAACTTATTTTACTTAAAAAAAGAAGGTATTTTTCAAAACGTTATGACCAACAAATATGAGAAAATTGAAAAACATTTTCTGTCCAACCAAACTAATTTTGCCTAAGGAAAAGCATAACAAGGGACTGACTCCTTTCAATTATTTGGAAATGAACGTGGATAAGATTTTGTATCGCATAACTTGTGTTTTCTCAACTTCATTTATGTGCGCTTTATGAAAAAAAAAAGAGTGTTAATTTTAGTAAATTTTTATGTTTGGGTTTATGTCTTGACTCTCGAGTATAATATTTGGATAATTTTATCATCACAAAAAATATAAAAGTTACTATTGTGTAACTTGAATGACCATTCAAGCAAATGAAAGAGGAGAAGAGAAAAGGCTTGGAAATTAATAAAATTAATAGGAAAAAAGTTAAAAATTATAATGTTTATTATATAGTTTTTAAATATCAAAATTTAAATATAGAATATAAATTGATCTAATTTATTTATTTTGAAAACAAATGAAATAGACCTTTTTTTCAATCATGATATTCAAACTAATTTTCGTGCACCTTAGGTGAAATTTTATCAGCAATAACAAATATCAGGCGAGTAAAAAAAATGAAAGTAATAGCTCGAGTTGCCATTTGTTTTATTTAGAAATAAATACTACTTTTTAGTTTTTACCTTTCTATTTACATGTCGTTCTTATTAAAAATGAATGTTTTTTAGAGAATGGTTTTATTTTTAATTATTTATTTTTTCAAGAATAGTTTGAGAATAACTAAAATAGCAAAAGTGGAAAGTGGTATTTATTTTATGTCCTAAGCTTTTTTAACGGATGCGCATTGACTCAATATGTAATTTTTTTTTGAACTTTTCTAAAAAAAAAATTATTGAAGTTCTTTTTACCACCCTACCCCCTACTAGCCCCCCCTCTCTATGACTTTTCTTTCTTTTATGAATGCACATTTTTTATCCATTTAATTATTCATTTTTAAATGAATAATATGAATATTATTCGTTTTTTATCCATTTTAAATGGATTGGATACCCAACCCATTTAAAATGGGTAAATATGAATGGATACCCATATAAATTACCCATTCTGTCACCCCTAGTTGTCACCATTTTAGATTTTACGTCTCTTAAGAAACTAGGTAAATTTACTATTATACTCTTATTGAGTGTTATCTTGAAGACAATTGTTTTCAATAAATGAATATGAATTAAATTATTTGATTAATTAAATTGACCAATAAACATAAATTAATCATTTAGTTTTCTTATGTTGTCAAATTCATACTTTCAAGGGTAAAATAGGAAAAATAACGTCCCATGTGTATTGGTTATGTGAAATGATAAGTATTACTTAGTAAACATTAATTAATCATTTACTTATTACTCTCTTTATTCCATATTAAGTGAATTTATAAAGCAATGCATATGATTATTTGGTAGTGTGTATAAAAATAATGTTAAATAGAGTGTGTTAGTAATGTTTGCATCAGTTCTACTTGCATTAACATTTTTTGGCTTGGTGTATTAAAAATTGCATGCATTACGTAAAATATTTTATTCCCTCCGCCCCTTTTTACTTGTCAAATTTTAACTTGACACACCTATTAAGAAAATAATGATTGATGCAAGGAGTTTACCATTTAAATCCTATTAATTGATGGGGTCCCAAATATATTTACTCACTACATTTTTCAAAGATATTAACTCAATGTTAATAAATTAAGGTTATAATGGAAAAAAGAAATTTGTCCTTCTTTGATTTGTCAAAAATGACAAGTAAAAAGGAAAATTAAATTAGGAAATACTATTTGACAAGTAAATAGGAACGAATGAAATAATTTACAAAAATATCCTCCACAATTATGGTGGAAAAATTATAAAAAGAATTTTGAGGAGTAATGGGTCTTTAACAATGTTGATACATGCATTAAATCTCATGCTTTACTAATACATAGAAATTCATGGTGTATAACTAATGTTAGGTTGAAAAAGTGTATCAAACAAGATATTATTAATACACAGAGTTAATAAATGCATTATTTCTCCTAATACAATCTATCAAATGATCCCCTAATTGAAAAACATCTAAGGACATAATTTAAATCATATTTTTATTATTGTCTTTTATAAAATCATAAATATAACTTTATAAGTAGTGTAATTTATGTCTTAGAAAACATAAAACTTTATTAAAGAAAAAGATAAATATAAAAAAATTCAAACATTTATCTTGAATTTTGAACAATAAAAAAAATGTTAAGAAAGTTATTTAATATGATATGAATGGAGTATATAATTGACCGTCAAATAATTCTAATAGTATATCATTAATTCTTCATACATTTTAAAATAAATGAATTGTTGCGTTTTTTTTTTAAAGTTCAAAATAAGTGTACTGTTTCAAAGTTTAACAAAGTTATTGAATTTTTATCCATTATTTACATCTTCTAGATGATAATTTCAAGACGAGTTAATTTTTGGGAAGAAAAAAGGAAGACAATGTCATTTAAAGCACTTGTCATTTCCATAATACGATGGGGTATGAGGCCGACAATGTCATAACTATTGCTGTAATTGTGTTGTTTCATCCATCATCACCCCAACTGTCCCCTTCTCGTACCACCATTTTCTTCTTCTTTTTTACTAAATGTTCACACCTATGTAGCTGTTTTGATCATTATTTTTCTTTAAATTTTTTATTTGAAATGTGTAAAAGAGAAAATCTTCAAATGTGTCGTTGACTTTTGATAAAAAGATTCGATAAAAGTTTGATTTATTTATGTTATTTTTGTTTGAGAAAAGACGCATTCATGTCATTATTTATTAATTGAAATGACATAAATGAGTCAAACTTTTAACCGATAATATAAATGAGTTTTTTTCTCAAAGTTCGATAAAAAATGATTTAATTATTGACGTGGCCGAATCATAATTGACCACGTGAGAAAGAAGATTTTGCAAAAGGAAAACTAGTTTTACTTCACAAATAGTGGCATGGATGAGTCTTTTTGTCAAACGAAAATGACATAGATGAGCCAAAATTTTAATAGATAATATAAATAAGCCTTTTATCAAAGTTCAATGACATATTTGAGTTTTTTCCTTATAAAATTAAAGTTGTTAATGAAATTATGTTTAATTATATACTTTTTTTTAAAGAACATCTCTTCAAATGATCATCGAGTAGTAAATTTGTACAAATTTGAGCAAAGTGCATACTTCCTTAGTCCAATAATAATTGTCCAATATACTAAAAATAGTACTCCAATATTACTTGTTCAATTTAGAAAATCAAGAAATAATTTATCTTTTATGTCTATTTTATCCTTGCTATTAAATACTAGTATTATTTAGAGTATCATCTAACATATTTTTCAAATCATTAAATTTAATAAAGTCGAAGGATAATATAGTAATATTATCCTTATTATTTATTGTTTCTTAAAAGGTGTGTCAAGTCAATATTATGAACAACTATTGTTGGACTGGGGCGAGTGCCTCAAAAATTCAGATTTTTCAAAAAGGAAAACTTAGGCCTCTTTTGTTAAGGTTATGGTTTCATCACCTATATATAACATGTCATCAAATTAAATATTAATATCAATTGAGATTAACCATATAAATTTTTATTTACGGTTAATTCATCTATACATAGTAAATTAGTTACTGTTATGCACTTATGCTTATTGCTAATTTATCGCAATATTTTTTGAAAAAAAATCTGATTTAAAAATTAATAATGTAAGCAAGTAAACAGACTTATCGTTATATATGATTTAAATAATGATGCTCATATCGTTAGCTGCTAACTTGCTCTTTTGAGAAATAAAACATTTTGTACAATTGGGGAATGACAAAAGATATAATCATAAATTGATAAACAAATTCATTTCAAAAGTATTATGCATTATAAAAGTATTTTATAAACGTAAATTGATAATACGCCTTTATTATGCATGCATCTATTTTAAAGTTTGTTCTTCCTTCTAAAATTATTTGATTTATGTGATCACTTCCATTGCACATGAAATTAGTTGCATATACATTGTACTAAATTAGTTACATACCTAATATCTTTTAAAATAAAACATCTTAAAATTTATAAAACCATCACATGTTATCTTTGAAGATGGCCATATAGGACTTCAAAATCAATTTATGAAGAAAATATACGAATGAAACGTAACAGAATTCAATGTATATTAACAAAGATGAAATATACGACCAAAATAAATAAATAATGATGAATAAATAAAATGTTATAAATGAAACACAAGAGAAAAGAAAAATATTGTGATAGTATTGAAGTTTGTCCCTAGTAAACACAAACATAGACTCATGCACACATATATATATATATATATATATATATATATATATATATTATTATTATTATTATTATTATTATTATAAAACTAAAACAAAATAAGACTAGAAATATAGAAGATGAGAGCAATAGAAATAGAGAGACAATAGATGAGAGCTTTTCTTATTCTTCCAAGTATTCAAGTGTATATCAAATCTTCAAGTTTCTACGATATGAACCCTTATGCCTCTATTTATAGTGTAACACAGAGACATCCAAAAGGTTAGTCATAAAAATGACATTAAACATGAATATAATGGAGGAGGTTATGGAGGTGAAAGGTTACAAAAATAATGCTCATAAAGGTGGGGGTTATCTTCATAATTGTCACACCCCGAGCCTACACCCTGGACGTAACTGGCACTTGAAAACCATTGCTGGTTCCTAAGCGAACCCTTGGCCTGACTCATTACTCAGCGGAAGACTTACTCAAGCAAAATGAAAACTCATGATCCAAAAATATAACTTTTAACAAAAACTTAATTTAAACTCAACTCCAATAATCGTCTGAAAATAATTTAACAAGTATTAGTTAAATGCCTCATGGACTCAAAACATTACAACAACAAAGGAAATAATGATAGACTCCTCGACCTTTAAACTATCTATGAAGCCTCTACAGAAGAATTATCAGGAAAAGACCCACGACATCCTAACAAACTGAAAGTAAAAGTGGAACCCTCCGGAAGCAAGGAGGCTCACCATAGCTAAATGGAACTGCGAGTGGTATCAACGAAGCGTCTGTTGATGACCCTGAATATCTGTATCTGCATCATAAAAGATGCAGGCCAAATGACGTTAGTACATGAAATGTAAGAGCATGTAAGGGGAATTCTAAAGCATAAATATAAGCTTGAACTAATAGAAAAGAAACATACTTACCTCTTCTAAAACTTAGTCAACTAAACTCTACTCAAGGATAGGATACTCAACTCAAGGATAAGATATTCAACTCAAAGGTAAGATACTCAACTCAAAGATACTCGGCTCAAGATACTCAACTCAAGATACTCAAGGATAAAGCAACAATAAAATACGCAATATATGAAAAGCTTTTAAAACAGTAGATAATAACTCAATTGTATATAAAAATAAAATAATAACTCAATTGTATGTAAAAATACAATAATAACTCTTATTTAAGAGATTCTCTAACCGACAACCATCACTATGAGCTATGTGATGATACAAAGTCTCGCCCACGCTGCCAGAACTGTCCTATACCTTGCCGGAGTATAAGACATCCTCAACTAAGTGGATCCACTAAGCTATGCTTAAAAAGCAATAAGGAATCATCTAAAAAGTATGACCCTTTTTACCCATATTGACATACATGGTTTATAGGGACTTCGAGTTGTCTGTACTCATCCCCATATCGGTGCTTACTATATATTACTCCCAATAATATAACTCATGCTCATATCTTTAAAAACATTTCCTCATCCTCAAACTTTGAGATTATTACTCAAAAGGTTCTCTTAAAAGAGATAGTGCTCAAAACTCCTCATGAACTCATTTGGAAATCAAAGTTTCCTCTCATTTTAAATGTAAAAACATTTACTCTTGGGAATACTTAGTCCCCTTATATTCATTTCGAAAACATGAAACTCAACTCTCTTCTCATCCTCATCCTCATTTACTCAAGTCTTAAAACAAATTATAAATAATTGTAAAAGACTTCTCAAAATAGGGTTCATGCCGAATTATGGACGTGAACGACTCAATTCAAGGTTTTCAATAACCATATATAGAACTCAATACTCGGAACTCAACAACTCAAGGACTCAATGATACTACTCGTCTCAAGAATGCTCGACTCATTGGGTTCATGCGGAATTATGGGCATGAAAAACTCAACTCAACTCAAGGACCTTCATGTGTAACATGTAGTAGTCCCGTAATTAGGAATATAATCTCAAAAGGACTAGGAACTCAATACTCAAGAACTTAGAACTCAAAGATACTACTCCTCTCAAAGATACTCAATTTATGGAGTTCATGTGGAATTATGGGCATGAACGACTCTACTCAAGGATCTCAATAATAATGTAGACTCATGAATACACTCTTCTCATCCTCATACTCACTTACTCGATTCTTGAAACAAATTTAAGTAATTATAGAAGACTCCTCGAAAAGACTCATAGGGACTTTCTCAAACTTTACTCTTAACTCTACCTCAAATTTGAATTATGAATTCAAGGATCATGATTATGATATATAGGGTCTCTCAATAATTAATGAAGGTTTAAATAGTTAGGATTAAGAAGGGAATGAAAGCTCGACTCAAAGGAACAAGTGCGGAACGAGAACGACGAAAAAAAGTGGCCTGACGCTTCGGGTGCAGGGATAGCGCGTCGCGCCAGTCCTCCAATTACTGGGGGCCATTTCTGGCGCACTACTGGCGCCCCACGCCAGGCCTTCTGGCGCATCAGGGGCGCGACGCCCCAACCCTTTTCCAGAAAGTTCCGACGAATTTTCTTTTCGATTCTTGGGGCCTAATTCACCTAGAATCAATTGATTTCTTCCAAAATCTTTTAGATTCATATACTAAACACTATTAGATCTAAAACCCACTCAAAACCTACTAAAGCAATCACTCATTTGAAAGACCCTCACCTCAAGAATTCAACAAGACTCCATTAACAAGGAATGAAGCTAAAACCTTAAGAACTCAAATCATTTAACCTCAAAAATAAAATTTACGCATAAAAATCACATGTTTGGAGTGTGGGTGAATGGAACCAACATTATGAGAGCTTACATACCTTAAAGAACTAGGTTCTTGACGAAATCTTGGATGAACACTTGGAACCTTGAACTTTTTCTCCTCTTGAACCTCATCTCTAAAGCCCTAAACATTTTGGGGATGAATGAAACTGATTCTAATCAGTTTAGACCCTAAATTGGGTGTAATTCACTCTTATACTAAGTGGGGTAAGGAAAATACTAAAATACCCCTCCTTAGTTCGGGTGAAAAGGCCCTATCTAGAGAGGCTGCACTCAAACAGTCATATCTCCCTCATCTGAACTCAGATTTTAGCAAACTCAGTGGCGTTGGAAAGAGGACTCAAAGATCTTTGATTTAATACCTCCTGGGCCACCTAACTCTTTATGTGCTAAAAGTTATGGTTGTTTGAAGTTGATCCAAAATTTAAAAGAACTCACAGATGATTTGGATAAATTCCTCTGTAGCTCTTTTTGGAACTCGAGGCGCTACATCTAGTGACCTTGACACCTACAAAAATTTAAATTCCTCGGTAAAATCTTACTCACAATGAAGAATGGCTCGAGTCTTAGCTAAAAAAAATTGAGGTGTTACATTATCTCACCCATGGGATCATTCGTTCTCGAATGACGGCTGGACTGGGTATGGAACGGGGTTACTCTTACTATTTCTGACTCATGAACTTACCTACTAACGTAGGCTAAACTGATTCATACCAAGTGTTGGGACCTTCTATAGCACCTAAATCAAGAACGATGATGTTCCGAACATAGTTACTCTCTCTCTGAAGTTACCTTATCTGAAATAAAGGAAGTCTAGGCATGAAGTAAGAATAGGAATACCATGCCTATGGTAATATGACTGCTAGCTTTTAAGCTTAGCAACACTCATCAACTACACTCTTCTTTCCTTATTACCATACCTCATTGGCTGCAACTCATAGCTCCCACAAGGGTATATGACTTCTCTTACCAAGGTTTGAGTCTAACGGCACACTCTTACTATATTCAAGCTTAACCCAAATCCTAGGGTTTCGGGTTCTATACCTTTCTATAGGGAATCTCATCCCAAGAATATTACTCTTTACCACCACATTTAATCAACATTGGGATCATATCAAGAACCATCTAATGTTTAACAACAACACGTTCAAGCTTAGTACTCTAACAACTCCATGGAATCCTACTAACCAGCTCCTTAAGAAGTTCTCATTCTCTCATCATCTCTGCCATACCAACTAGAATTTCCCGCATTACTACTCGAAACTAACTAAGGGCTCTCATTTAACTATTTCTCATAGTAAAACCTCATCCTCATCTTTCTCCATATTTATAACCTTAGATGGAATTATCACACCATCATTATCACGATAAGAACATTAACCTTCTCTTGCTAACATCACTCCACTACTAAAAGGACCTCTGAAAAAATATCTCCCATACTCTTTTGAACTCATTACTATCTTATTCTCAATACTTGACTTGATTTCTCATCTTATCATCTCCCCCGTAGGTCTAAAGCTGATACTTGAAAGCTATAGACCTATTCCATCATCTCTAAATTGGTCTACATCCCCCTTTACTCTAACACTCAGAAAAGTTTATCTCATGACTACCGAACTCTCTACAAGCAGCTACTAAGACCTCTTTCTAAGATGTTTTTCTTGGCCTCCTCTCATTGTTTCCTAAGGCTGCTTCATCTAAATCTTTAGGAAAATTACACTTGCACCTGCTTATCCCATATTGGCAGCTCAATTATACAATCTAGTCACACATATAAATCATAACCTCAATTGGGACCTCGTCTGGCCACATACCATCTCGAGTGTACCTCTTACTGTTCTACCTTTATTTCTCTCCTCTATGGGTCATAATACCACATTCTCATTGCAAGGTACTACTTTGATCTCCTCACCTATTTCAGGCCAAACCTACTAGATCAGATCTCAAAACTAACACCATCACCCTCATGTTGCCATCTTTTGATCACGACACTCATCTCAAATTCAAGCTTAGTGTTTAGTACTAAACACAAATATCAATATGATTGATCACACCTTATACTATTTGCGACTACCAGAAAAGTCAAGAAACACTCACCCACTAAGATTTCATGACAAGTAGGAAGTCTTTATCTCTCCGTCTACCTACCTACAGATTACCTTCACCTTCCATTTCATAACTTAAGTACTATTTACTCACTTACTGCGCATTACCTCTCAAATAGTTCTATCATCTTCTGAATACCATGGGGTTCCCCCCTTCAAAATTCATAAGCCTAGATTGGGTTTATCACCTCATGAATACTCTGCTCTCTAATTCCACACATATATTTAGTATTCTCTAACACGATGGCACATTGACATCAACTTTATTCTGGTTAAAAGTATACTTTATTTCATCCTGACTAGTAACTATTCCTCTTTCCTCTATCAAGAACTCTCTACAACATTATTATTTCTTATTCTACTCATAAAGGAACTCATCACTTATAACTGACTGGATGCATGATTGCAATAACATAATCTGCCCCATCACTATCTCTCTTTCATAGATTTCTATACCTCTGCATTTTTTTCTCTTTAACTTAAGGGCACTCTTTACTACTACTGCTCATAATCTCGTAATTCATACTATCTTTTAGGGTGAAAATATTACCCAAGCTCTAAAACACACTTTCTCATAAGGGTCTCACCTTAATAAGGTTTAGAGAAGAGAGTACATCTCGATTTCAGCTCAAATGAACGATTCATATAATATGAGTGCATTCTTTCGAAACTCAACACTTAAACTCACTCACGGGCTTCTCTCAAGCCCCTCTGTAGTCTCATGACTTCCTCAAGATTTTTTTGCTAAGAATAGCTCATCCATAAGGATCTTGGGCTTTACCTTTCAACCACCTTTAGTATTAGAGATAGTCGAATGGATATGAGGACGCACGAGTTAGAATAAGTACCTTATGACACAGTTCTACTGCACGATTTAGCATATGAAAGAAGAAAAACTTTTCTTAAATGTCTGTAGTCCCTCATTTATAGAAGTGGGGCCCTCACAACCATAAATAAGATCCTACTGACACTGCTTCATAGACACCCTAGGACACTTGAACTCTGTGCTATGATACCAAGTTTTTCACTCCCCGAGCCTACACCCTGGAGGTAACTGACACTCGAAAATCATTGCTGGTTCCTAAGCGAACCCTTTGGCCTGACTCATTACTCATCGGAAGACTTACTCAAGCAAAATGAAAACTCATGATGCAAAAAAATAACTTTAAAAAAAATGTAATTTAAACTCAACTCCAATAATCGTCTGAAAATAATTTAACAAGTATTAGTTAAATGCCTCTTGGACTCTAAACATTACAACAACAAAGGAAGTAATGATAGACTCCTCGACCTTTAAACTATCTGTGAAGCCTCTACTATAACAAAAGGATTATCGGGACAAGACCCACAACATCCTCACAAACTGAAAGTAAAAGTGGAACCCTCCGGAAGCAATGAGGCTCACCATAGCTAACTGGAACTGCAAGTGGTATCAACGAAGCGTATGTTGATGACCCTGAATACCTGTATCTGCATCATAAAAGATGCAGGCCAAATGATGTCAGTACATGGAATGTACGATTATGTAAGGGGAATTCTAAAGCATAAATCTAAGCTTGAACTGATAGAAAATAAACATACTTACCTCTTCTAAAACTCAGTCAACTCAACTGCACTCAAGGATAGGATACTCAACTCAAAGGTAAGATACTCAACTCGAATATACTCGGCTCAAGATACTCAACTCAAAGGTACTCAACTCAAGATACTCAAGGATAAAGCAACAATAAAACATGCAATATATGGAAAGCTTTTAAAACAGTAGATAATAAATCAATTGTATGTAAATATACAATAATAACTCAATTGTATGTAAAAATACAATAATAACTCAATTGTATGTAAAAATACAATAAAAACTCTTATTTGGGAGATTCTATAACCAACAACCATCACTATGAGCTATGTGATGATACAACGTCTCGCCCATGCTGCCAGAACTATCATATACCTTGCCGGAGTATAAGACATCCTCAACTAAGTGGATCCACTAAGCTATGCTTAAAAAACAATAAGGAATCATCTAAAAAATATGATCTTTTTTACCCATGTTGGCATACATGGTTTATGAGGACTTTGAGTTGTCTGAACTCGACCCCATATCAGTGCTCAATACTACTCCCAATAATATAACTCATGCTCATATGTTTAAAAATATTTCCTCATCCTTAAACTTTGAGATTATTACTCAAAAGGTTCTCTTAAAAGAGATAGTGCTCAAAACTTCTCATGAACTCATTTGGAAATCAAAGTTTCCTCACATTTTAAATGTAAAAATAGTTACTCTTGAGAATACTTAGTCCCCTTATATTCATTTCGAAAACATGAAACTCAACTCTCTTCTCATCCTCATCTTCATTTACTCAAGTCTTAAAACAAATTATAAATAATTGTAAGAGACTTTTCAAAATAGGGTTCATGCCGAATTATGGACGTGAACGACTCAATTCATGATTTTCAATAACCATATATAGAACTCAATACTCGGAACTCAACAACTCCAGCACTCAAGGACTCAATGATACTACTCATCTCAAGAATGCTCGACTCATAGGGTTCATGCGAAATTTTGGGCATGAACAATTCAAATCAACTCAAGGACCTTCATGTGTAACATGTAGTAGTCCTATAATTAGGAATATAATCTCAAAAGGATTAGGAACTCAATACTCAAGAACTTAGAACTCGAAAATACGACTCCTCTCAAAGATACTCAATTTATAGAGTTTATGCGAAATTATGGGCATGAGCGACTCGACTCAAGGATCTCAATAATAATGTAGACTTATGAATACACTCTTCTCATCTTCATACTCACTTACTCTAGTCTTGAAACAAATTATAAGTAATTGTAGAAGACTCATCGAAAAAACTCAAAGGGACTTTCTCAAACTTTACTCTTAACTCTACCTAGAATTTGAATTATGAATTCAAGGATCATGATTATGTTATATATGATCTATAGATGATTAATGAAGGTTCAAATAGTTAGGATTAAGAAGGGAATGAAAGCTCGACTCAAAGGAACAAGTGCGGAACGAGAATGAAGAAGAAAAGTGGCCTGACGTTGCGGGTGCAGGGGTGGCGCATCGCGTCAGGCCTCCAATTACTGGGGGCCATTTCTGGCACACTGCTGGCGCCCCACGCCAGGCCTGCTGGCGCATCGGGGGCGCGGCGTCCCAGCCCTTTTTCAGAAAGTTTTGACGAATTTTCTTTTCGATTGTTGGGGTCTAATTCACCTAGAATCGATTGATTTCTTCCAAACTCTTTTAGATTCATATACTAAACACTCTTAGATCGAAAACCCACTCAAAACCTTCTAAAAAAATCACTCATTTGCAAGACCCTCACCTCAAGAATTCAACAAGACTCCATTAACAAGGAATGAAGCTAAAACCTCAAGAACTTCTCAAGAACTCAAATCATTCAACCTCAAGAACAAAATTTGCGGATAAAAATCACATGTTTGGCGTGTGGGTGAATGGAACCAACACTATGAGAGCTTACATACCTTAAAAAACTAGGTTCTTGGCGAAATCTTGGATGAATGCTTAGAACCTTGAACTTTTTCTCCTCTTGAACCTCCTCTCTAAAGCCCTTAACGTTTTGGGGATGAATAAAACTGATTCTAATCAGTTTAGACCCTAAATTGGGTGTAATTCAAGCTTAGACTAAGTGAGGGTAAGGAAAAGACTAAAATATCCCTCCTTAGTTCGGGTGAAAAGGCCCTATCTAGAGAGGTTTCACTCAAACGGTCATTCTCCCTCATTTAAACTTGGATTTTAGCAAACTTGGTGGCGTTGGAAAGAGGACTCAAAGATCTTCGATTTGATACCTCATGGGCCACCTAACTCATTATGTGCTAAAAGTTATGGTCGTTTGAAGTTGACCTAAAATTTAAAAGAACTCACGGATGACTTGGATGAATTCCTCTTTAGTTCTTTTTGGAACTCGAGGCGCTACATCTAGTGACCTTGACACCTAAGAAAATTTAAATTCCTCGATAAAATCTTACTCACAACGAAGAATGGTTCGAGTCTTAGCTAAAAAAAAATCGGGGTGTTACAATAATGGAGGGAAATAATGTAGTAACTTCTTGGTGTAGTGGACATCCACACTATCTTATTTTATAACACTCCCCCTTGAATGTCCATAAATAATATGTCTCGTGAAAACCATACTAGGAAAAAGCTCTGTGGGAAAAAATTCTAGTGAAGGAAAAAGAGTACACATATCTTTTAATATGATTTGAATGTTGTCTCGTTAAAATCCTTACCAAGAAAACTCAATATGGATAAAACCATGGTTAAGGAAAAGAGTACAACGCGTATTTTTCCCCCCCTGATAAAAACTTAACTTGATATCTCAGAGACGATGTATTCCAATCTTATATCACAACTTCTCAAATATTGATGTTGGCAATCCTTAGTGAATAAGTTTACAAGATTATCACTTGAACGGGTCTTTGAATGTCTATCTCACCATTTTGTTGAAGATCATGTGCAAAAAATAATTTTGGTGAAATATGTTTTGTCCGATCTCCTTTGATTGTATCCTTCCTTCAATTGAGATATATATTATTTTCGTATATGGTGGATGAAATATCCTTTCTCAAAGGAAAATCACATATTTTCTAAATATGATAGATCATGATTCCAACCAAAACACACTCCCAACTTACTTCATAGATCAATATTATTTCTGCATGATTTGAAGAAGTGGTTACTAATGTTTGATTCTTTGAATGCCAAGATATTGTTGTGCCTCCATATGTAAGCAAATAGTCCATTTGCGATTAAGCTTTATGCGGATCAAATTAATATTTCGCATCTACATAATCAAATCATTTCTGGATCGGAGATTGATCATTTCAATTTTATTAAAGCTCGTCTTTTCTTTTCAAAGAAAATCACATATCTTCTCTATGTTGAGTCACTTGTTTTGTTAGTTTCTTGGCATAACTTGAATGATAATATGACAATCCCTTCACATAACTTTTGTTATGTATATCAAATAATCTTCTAGCATTTGCATAACCAGCAATCTGTAAGTGTACCAATTGCACTAATACATGACATTTTTAATAATTTTCATGAGATCGAAAAGAATCTTTCTCCGTGTTAAGTAATCTCAGAACCATTGGGTACTCAATGGAATTGTTTTAAGACCTTTTAAATTCTTCAAGAATTTTCATATAACCTTCATCGTCTAGTTAGACATAATAATCATTCATTATACATATTCAAGTATAATTCATCTATTGCCAGACTGAAACAAGTCTCATTGCATCCACCACTGGAGAATATATCTCCGTTTGATAATGTCAGGACTTTTGTGAAAACCCTTTATGCTCTGAGGCGCAAACCGCACTTTATATCTTACAGTTATACTTTCACACAATGATTTATTTTTACCCCATTGACATTATATCTTGATCTATGAACTATAAGTTTAAATACATCACTTTTCTAAGTGAAACAAAATATACTTGAATAATGCATTTTATTTGGCCAAGTATTTATCTGTCCACACTATATGACATATTTGAATTCAAGATCCTCGGAACCATTTATAGCATTGAATGCTACTTCATATCAAAGGTACCGTCGACAGTCATTTGACTCGATTCCAATACAACATAACTTATTGAGATCTTTTCATTTTTCATCATTTCAGGTACCTTAACCTTTGCCAAGGTTTTATGAAGTGTTTTGTCGTAGTGTTTTTTCAAAGCACTTACCTCATTATCATGACCATTTTGATAATTTGCTCCTCTCCTTCCTCAAGAGTTTTACGTTTGGAATCGATTGGTCTATCACGCTTCTGGCGTACCATAGACCCTGTCCTTCAAGGACTATTTATTGAAGCATTTGCAGCTTAATTAAAATAATGGGTCAGCAAATACATCTGACAAATTATTTGCAACATTTTGCAAATGAATTATCTCTTGAACTTCAAGTTCACATTTTTTTAACGAGAATCTAGATAATTCACCTCACATATAATTTTCAGCTGCTAAACATATCTCCCCCTAATGTTGGGATCTAACATTTACCCCCAACCTCATTTGGGGATCCATCTTTGTGTGTGGTCGAGCAATAAAATCATATGTGCACACATCAAATTTTTAGATGAAAATTATTTGGTTCCTGACCCTGAACCAATTGTGATGGGAGAACCTTGTTGGCTTGATGCGTACATGTTATATAAACTCATCTCATATCAAATTTTATTTGAGAGAATTGTTCTCATAATCAATGATCTAGCTATAATGGGAGGCATACAATTTCTGCTAAACCAACCAGCATTATCAACATAATTTTATAGTTTGGAACTGTACTCTTACTTTAACAATTTGAGCAAACAACTTTACAAAAATCAATTTGTAAGTTGATAACAAACGCACATGTGACCATACCATAGATGCATCTATTAAATCATAATCGTAGAGGTCCACATGGCAGGTGAACGGGTCCATATTCACATTTTATATGTTTCAAATAATTTCAGGGGATACAATCCCAATCTTAGCTAGTACAATGATCATTTTATCATGTGAACAAGCAACACGAGAATTCTTGAAGAATCTTTTATTTCTTCAAACATATAGCCACGTGAATTCTCAATTTCTTTTGCATCACATTTGAACCAGAATGGTCAACCAGTTATGCCAACTGATATTTATTCTAGTAAACTTCTAGTTGACTTTTGCATGTGATTCCATCATCATGCTCATATTTGTATACAACAAACAAGAGGAAAAAATAGGTAATCTTATACTTAAATATTTATAACCCACTTCGGTTGTAGTAATCTGAAGATATTAAATCTTCCCATAATTTATAGTCTCAATATAATAATTTTTTTCTTTTCAATTCCTCCGAAACTTAAAAAGTTTCTTTTCAGACTTACTACAACCCTTATATTATGAACAATTTCATTCCTCCGGATAGGTAACAAATTAGCCCTTTCAGAACTCTCAATTAATTTTGTGTACTACCACAAATTTCACAACACCATTCTTATGGTAACCATCTCCTTCAAGGAGAATATTATTACTATTGTCATGGTTAAAATTATTACATGCAAGACTTATTTCTTGACAACCAATGACAAATTTGTGTTGCCACAAAATAATATTTATTTTGGTCATGGCCACAATCTTTATAGGAAAGAATTATTTCTTTCTTTTGTCCTTCAATAGTTCATAATAAAACACACCACAATATTTGTGTACGTAGTACTCAAAGTATATGACCAAATGATCATTTATGTCAAAATATTTCTTTTCAATCTCTCAAACCTCCCGTAGAGATGAGATGTGGCATTTATCCAACCATACATGAACATGTCCTTATCCATACGAACACAAGTCACATTTTCTTCAAGAAATGGACCATAACCATTTGTACATGTTCCATAAGTTTTTATTAGAAACTCATTGTCACGCTTGGACATTCTCAAATTTATGTCAACATCACTTTAAAAGGTCAAATGTACTACCACTTTGTATACCTTTATTTTGATGGAGGATTTACAAAAAAAATCAAATTGGATTGCACCAATAACAATGTGCACAATAACCTTTCATACCACTTTGATGGCCAAAATTTACCTCAACATTTAAAGGACCATTTTAAGAAACAATGTGCCAATAACATTTCATACCAATTTGATGGACAAAAATTACCTTCACATTTGAAGGACCATCTTAAGTACCCATAATGTTCTTCCTTTTAATTACCACAATGATGACCATTAACATTTTACCACACCCATATTCATACATTCAACCACTTGTCATTTTTCAGATATATTATGCACTGCTAACACATTCACATAAGAGAATGGAGCAAATTAATTGGGCAAATTTCATGACTTTTAGTCAAAAGTATATTATTTTGCCTTAATCATCATTATATCATCAATATGGTGCATTAGAACTTAAACCCAACGTGTTATCCATATAAAGAAGCCTTAGCCCATAAATTAATGGGACTTGAACCCAACATATTATTATCATGATGCATCGAGACTTTAACTCGATGTCTTACCCACTTGGTGCGGTGAAACTTGAATTCACCGTCTTATCCTCAATCAATATCTTAATAAGCAAAATGCATTACCAAAAATATAATCTGAATTTGACTTACCTTTACATTTCCTTATCACGGGTGAAAAAAATCAAGTTGAAACTTAATTTGAAAAATTGGAGAATCGTGCTGATAACGTATTATAAAACTAAAGCAAAATAAGACAAGAAATATAGAAGATGAGAGCGATAGAAATAGAGAGACAATAGATGAGAGCTTTTTTTATTCTTCCAAGTATTCAAGTGTATACCAAACCTTCAAGTGTCTACAATATGAACCCTTATACCTCTATTTATAGCGTAACATAGAGACATCCAAAAGGTTAGTCAAAAACATGACATTAAACATGAATATAATGGAGGAGGTTATGGAGGTGAAAGATTACAAGAATAATGATCATAAAGGTGGAGGTTATCTTAATAATGGAGGAAAATAATGTAGTAATTTCTTGGTATAGTGAACATCTACACTATATTATTTTATAACATATATTATATTATATAGAAACATGAATATTGAACAATCAAGTTTCAACCCCATTAATCATTATTGTGTACGAGGTAATCCTTGCCGTACTTCGAATTTCAATAATCAAAGAGTTTAATTTTGATCGTAAATTTGAATATAAAAATTTTAATTTTAAAAAATAAAATTTACATAATAAGAAATTGTGTTAAAATATTATAAGTTATAATAATTGTCCGTCGAAATATTCAAAAGATATTTTCTTTGTTTCAATTTGTTTGACATATTTTCCATTTAAAAAAGAATGACTCTTTAATTTCAACTTTTCGCATGATATATTTTAAACCACAAGAGTCAAGATCTTCTTTATTTTATTGAATTCCGTCATGTCAAAATAGACCAAGTAAATTGAAATAAAAAGAATATATAAAAAAGAATCACAATAAAAAAATACTTATTTAAATTTTAAAATCTAAAAAATGCCACATAAATTGAGATGGAAGGAGTAATCTTTCAAATTTATACAATAATATATCTCTTGTATTCATATGTACTTTCAAATCAAGGTGGAGCTAGGTAGAACTTCGGTGAAGAACTCCATGACATGATTAAAATTATCTTTTATATTTATATAGTAAATATTAATTTTTTTATGTGTATTTAATTTTTAATATTCTAAATTTCCTATTTGAAAATTCTGACTCCACCACTTTTAGTACTCTAAACTTCTAAAATTATTAATTTTTTGCCCAATAAATACAGTCATCTATGAACTTCTATTAGCAAATGTATAAAAATTATGTGGAATTAATTATGTATAATGTAAATCATAGAGTATATCTATGATTACATAGTTGAACAATTAAAGGGATGTGACGCAACTTGGTAGTGCGCGCATTTGTTTTGAGTATACAATATAGGAAAAAATAGCTAACTAGTCAAAATCTCTAACATAATTATTATAAATGTCAATATATCAATATTTTAGCAAATAAAGTGTGTCCTAAGTTAGTTTTTAATTTATCTCGCATTAAGCCCACGTTTCAGTCATCACGTTCTCTCTCATATTTTTTTCAAAAAGAAAATTTCTCTCTCATCTAATTCCTTCTTCCAATTGTTCTTCAATTTTTAATCTCTCGCTTCTCTCTCATCAATAGGTGCCGGGTTTTTTTTTCTTTAGAAATTAGAAAAAATATCCCAATAGATATTCACAACAATCCCATCGATTCATGTATGCATTTTTTGTGATTTTTAGATTATTATTTTTATCGATTTTGTATTTGTTTAAAGAGTTCCTTAACGAGTTTAAGATATATGCACTGTCATTGTATATAATTATTTACACCATCAAATAAATTTACCTGCTATTGCAAGTTATCATTCGTTCCAAAAAAAGTTTTCTTCCTAAAATTAAGCACTGCAATTACTTTCTCTCTCCCAAACCCTCCTTCCATATTTTATTTCTTTAACTTTCTTTCGAATTCGTGACTTCAATCTCTTTAATGCAAGCACTTCAAAATATTAATGCAAATTTTTATATAATATTTGTAGTTACAAATGCTTCTTAAGAAAAGTGAAATTTATTTATATAGCAATTACAAAAATAAAATAAAAAAAGATAAAAAGAAGGTGTATTAGAGAATTCATAAAGCAAAATAAACTCCTCGAGATCAACTATGGCTAAAGCGTTAAAGAATTATTCACATCATCTAATACATTGAATTATTACTTCACTAATAGTAACAATTTTGTTAAAAAATTGAAAACTTAAAATTTTGATAAACAATATCAAGGGACACACATTTGATTTACGCCAAAAAAGGAAATAATATTTCTCAATAATAAATTTGATTCGAGTATAACTAGGACTCTGATTAGAGTATTTTTAAATATTTTTTCTTAAATATTAATTTTGAAGTTACATTATTGTCCTTTAATTTACCTGATGGTGTAAGGAATTTTATACACTTGACAGGGCACAAAACTTAAACTTTTTCTTTCAAAATATTTGTTTGTTAATTGCTTAGTAAATTCTCCAATTTTGATTATGATTTTAGATAAGGAAAACCTCAAAGATTCTTCTCAAATGGCGGACTCAAAGAGGATTACAAGAGGTATACCATTTAATCATTAATTTTCTAGCGATTTTTCATCTTTTGATCTATGTATTACTCAAGAACTAGCCAAAAATGCAGGCTCGGCGGATAAAATGACGGAAGAGAGAAGATCTAAGATATACATGATCCTATCCGCATAACTATATTGTATTTCACAAAAATTGAATACAAAATCATTAATCAATACAAATTCACATTCATATAACAAAAAGATATTCATGATTGAGTTATGTATGTATTTTACTTTCACAATGAAAACTAAAAATTGTATCCTAGTGATCAAAATTGTATTACATGACTGTCAAATATATTTTTATTATAAAATAATATATTGTGGATGTCCACTACACCAATAAGTTACTATATTACTTCCCTCCATTATGAAGATAGCCTCCACCTTTATGATCATTATTCTTGTAACATTTCACCTCCATAACCTCCTCCATTATATTCATGTTTAATGTCATGTTTATGACTAACCTTTTGTATGCCTCTATGTTACACTATAAATAGAGGCATAAAGGTTCATATTGTATATACTTGAAGATTTGGTGAAAACTTGAAAGAAAGAAAGTTATGTTATATTGTTCCTCTTATCTTATATTCTTCTTGTCTTCGTCTTTATATTGTTCTTTTGTTCTTAAGTTTTACAACATTTTTTTTTTATTTGTATTACAAAAATATTACTGATTGTATCTCAATATAATTTAATCATTACATATGAATACGATTTAAGAAAGGATACAAGATTCTGGAAAAAAATAGCATACATAGTGGAAATAATACAATCTGTTGAGGAAAGATACAATATTCTAAAACAAATACAAATTTGTGAAAGAAATAAAATACATCTATGTTTAAGAAATACAAATTCATTTGACATACCTATTGAAATGACTCCAAACTAAAAAAGAAATACAATGCTCTTAATAAAAATACAACTGTTGGGTAAAAGCAAAATAATTGACAAACAAAATTAATATGAATACACTTCTAGTATGAATACATTTTTTGCAACCTTCTTCTCTGACTCTCTTCTTCTTCTTCTTCTTCTATGTTCCTTTTTTCTGATTTTTTGTTCACCAAACTCAAATCCGAATTCGAATTCACTTGTGCATTAGTAAAACTTTGTCTCGTCATCAAAAAAAAATATAATTACCCAAAAAAAATTTAAAAAAATCATGTCAAAACTTCCAAAAAAATTAATGATTCAACAGTTAACGAATACCTGATTGACTTTGTATTTCATCGATTATTTCGAAGTTCAAGTTGAAATTTCCGTTCCAAAGTTATTTGTCAACAAAATCATATTCGATTATTTCAATATTTCCTTTCCACAAAGAAAAAAATCCGAACGAAATTTGAGAAACAATGGGGAGAAAATTCGATATTGGAAATTTGAGAAACAATGAAAGTGGAACCACCGTCCTTTCTCTTTGAAATTATAACTGATGAGAAATTCAAGTGTATGTTCCTTTTTAAAAATATTTTCTCCCCTGATTTTCTCCATTTTGTTATTAAATAATTGTATTCTTTCAAATTAAACAAATTAAAAAAAATATATAATCAGATATATAACAAACTCAAATATTGACATTTTTAATAAATATTTAAAATGTGGCTAAAGAATCCTATTAAATGCTAAAATATTGACATTTTAAAAATTTTCCTAAAAATTTACGTCTTTGTCGACATGCCTACTTCTTGTGCTTAGAGTTAATTATGATATTCTATTTTTTATGTGTTTTAACATTGTTATATCTCAGGGTGTAAGGAGTGTACTTTAATGAAAGAACCATATGATCACTTCTACTTAATTTCTTTTTATCCAGTATAAATATATACTACTTTCGAAAATTGAATCCTACTTGATTTTTCATAAATTGTGGGTGTGTAGCCGTTTTGAAGGTGCATATAATTAATTACTTCATATAATTAAATTAGTGTAGATATGGCTACACACTCACAAAATAATATCCGTTTGAATTAACTTATTTTTAGGTGATTTTCAATAAGTTATAAATCATACGTAGATATGGTAACCTATTATCAATCGAATAATAATTTTATTATATTATCTTTTGAATATGAAAATAAATTCATTATTTTTTAAAAATAACTATAATTAATAGTAAAGATAAAATTTAAAATTAAATAATAAATTATCTCTTAATTTTTAAAACTTGACAAACAAAAATGAAAATTTATGTTTAGTACAGTGACTAAATAAGATTGAACAAAGGAAGTACAATACTCCCTCCGTCTACTTTTATTTGTCATATTGTGCTTTTCAAAAGTCAATTTGACTAATTTATAAAGTTAAATTACATTACATTAATTTGATATTTTAAACAAAAATTTAGATATTTAAAAACTATACGAAAAGTACTATAAATTGCAAATTTTTATATATCAATATGATGAAAAAATACATCGTAAAATGTTAGTCAAAGTTTTTATAGTTTGACTCTAAAAAGGGAAACTATGACAATTAAAAGTGGAAGAAGGTAGTAGTAAACAATAAAGTACTGCTTAAAATAACTTCAGAGCACATTTTCACTCATCTAGTTAAAAAAATATATAGTTGTGTTACTATATATAGTCGAGAGACTCTCATCAAAAACTTGTTTGTCTAGTGCTTAACCAACTCATGCATAGAGTATTCACAAGTATTATCAAATACTTTTAGTCCACTATATCAAGAATAAATTTTTATTCTTTTTTGTCTAGTTTTAAAAATTAAAAGATAATTTACCAATAATTTTTTATACTTTTCTGTCTAGTTTAAAAAATTAAAAGATAATTTATTGTCTTATATCTATTTTACGCTTATTATTAAGTACTAATTAATTTCAATTCATTTTTCAATAAATGAAATAACTTATAATAATTAGGAATGATACTAAATAGTAATATATATTATTATTTTTTAATGGGCATGCCAAATCAAACTATGAACTAATAAAAACAGACGAAGGGAGTAATTACTTATAAGATAATCATATTAGCTGACTTTTTTTTGTCATATTAGCTAACTTTTTTTGATAGACGAGAAATTTTGATGGGTCAATGGATGTCGAATTCAATGCATAATGGACCCATCTTTGTGTGTTTCTCCATTTTAAAATCAGGTTATTGCATCTAACTCGCATATCACACTTTTATCACTAGATCGATGCCCGGGAAAAATAATTACTCTATATTATTTGATACATATTCTTAATAAATTAGTAAACATGGAATACACATTATTTTCTCACACATAGGGCCACAACCCATTGAAAGTGCAAGAAGATGTTTTTAAGAGTGTTGGAATAGTGGCATTATTATTATTATTATTAGAGGGGAGTGTAGATTGGGAGAACATCCAAGAAGAACCAATACTTCACCTTTACAACGAAGAAAGCTTTCTAATAGTGAATTAGATTAATGTTGCAACGTTACAAAATAATTTTGCAAGCCCAACAATGGCCAATTTGATGAAGCATCAACCTTGGTCACAAAGTCTCATCAAAATATTTACTCCGTTCACTTTTACTTATTCACTATACTAAAAATACATTTTCACTTTTACTTATCACTTTTAGCATATTAAGAGAATTTTCTTTTTCATGTTTAACCCACAATATTAGTTACTTGTTCCACAAATCATTTTTCAAAATCAAACACTAAATATTAATTAATATGAGTATTGTAATAAAATATTTATATTAATCGTTATTTCTTAAGGGGCGTGCGCAGTGTGTTAAAAGGCGGGGGTGTGAGGTGGGGCGTTTTACTTAGTATAGGGCGAGGCGTAAGCCCTATGGATCTTTAAATTTTTAATTTACAATATAGTATAATAATATAATAACACAAAATTATAAAAAAAAAATACATCAATAGTTTGAAATAATTACAAACATGATTAAAGAAACTCATAGAAAATAAAACTTCTAACATGATTATACAAGTATAAATAATCTAATATCTTAACTTTCTAATAATAAAAGAATCATTATTTCTAAAAATAACTTTTTTATCATACTATACAATTTACCCCTCTAAAAGAAAATAATCAATAAAACTTACTAGTATTATAATAAAAACATCACTCCATCATGAATAAAAATATAACTACTTTCAAATAGCTAAATAAACTATGATAATTTTGAGACATATGACAAAACCATGAAGATCAATGATAAGTGAAAAAGTAAAATTTCGCTACGTATTTTTAAAAGAAATGTTACGTAATATATAATCATCTTCACAGACCACAGTGCTACCAAATAGTAAATATGCGATACTACAACTTGTTATTTGAGTTACTCTCAATCTTCTTATATCTATAGATTAATTTTTTTTATTAAATATCATTCATTTATTCAAGAATGATGAGAGTCAACAATATTAACAAAAGATTTTAACACATAATTTGTGTAAGATCTGTTAGGCGAGCCCCGAGCGTTGGGCGTGCTTAGGGCGTAAGTCTTACCGAACTAAGCCCCACACTTGAGTCTCGGAGCGTTTTGATAGAGCCCCGTCCCAGGACGAGTCCCGAGTCTTTTAAAACACTGGGAGTGCGTGTTACTGTTAATCCTCCACAAAATGACTCCATTTTGTCCCATTCCATTGGCTCTTTCAAAATGTACCACTTCCAGCCTTATCAATGCTAGAGCAGAAAGTGCAATATCCCAAGTCTAGTCATGTCTATAATAGAGTCTTCAACATAAGTTCTATTAACCTAATATCTTGTTTTGTCCTTGAAAAAACAAAAAAAGTCCTCCACATAAGTACTAAAACCTCAATGTTGTCCTTTTTGGGAACCTAATAGTAGTAGCTAATTTCCCCACTCTATAAAATTGGTCAATACAGATGGTCTAAGTTTTTCACATTGAAAGTACCATGATCAACCAAGCAGCTTAGCTACTCTCTTTACTTTGTACAGGATACTTTAATGCATATTATTCAAAATATGTTTATGGACTTGCAAGCTTAGCAGCATATTCACTAGCAGGAGCCTTTGTGTTATTTGCTCATGTGCCTAGTGTTGCAAATTTGCACCATATCATAGATTTCAAAAATCCAGCCATTTCAGTTTAGGTACTTCAGAAAAAGATCATCAATCAATTCGACAATGCAAAGCTACAACTTAAATCATTCATCTGAGAAGCAAATATTTTGGTTGAAAAGGCAGTTCTTTTGTTTTGCCAGCATAAAGCTTTAGACATAACTGACTAATCAGTCAGCCTGTTCATGTCAAAACAGAAGACACTTTAATCATTTAGCGGGGAAAGATGACATGGACTTTTTTATGCAAAGATAGGTATGAATGAGAAGCTGAATCCGGCAAGAGCAATTGAACTTCTCTAGTGCTTGCATAGTTGGCCCCTAATGGTGATGCATGTTTACAGTTGCTAACACGAATCTTGAGTTGTGTCTTGTTAAAGTAAATTCTTTTCTTTTGATCCAGTAGTGCCTTGTCCAATACCGCACGAAGATACCACAGGTCAATAGTTTCAGTCATCGATCTTTCAAAACTTTGTTTAGAGCATCAAAAACACTCTGTAAAGTAACATCCTCCACGATGATGACCTTATCCCTGGATTTCGACCCAGAACCTATAGAAACTTGTCTTTTTTTGACCCCAACAACCTGTCCAAAATGAAGTGAAATTTTAACCAAGAAAGTAAAGCTTCTGTTCATGTTAAACACAAGTAACAAGTATACAAGGAATTGGAGTTTATTTTCATCTAAACACTATTGAGAAGTATCCATCTGCTACAATCTTAACCAAAACAAATTTCAAGTGGCTGTCTCTGTAATTGGTTTCCAAGTCTATATCGGAATATCAAATGGACAGGTATAGGAAAGTAGGAAATTACTTTCTCCTCTTTTTCACCTTTTAGCCTCTATAATCCTTTGGTTGTATGTGCAGTGGTTGGCAGTTTATCAGAGGCTGGTACCAAATAATGGAAGAACAAATAAGAGCAAAAAAGATGCTTTTGTAAATGTAAACAGTTGATCATAATGATAAAAACAAAAATAAATACTAACAATGGATTCCTCAAGCAATTGTCTTACCAAATTGCTAATCAGACGCCAGAGGCTCCCTTTGACTACTTTTGCAGGGGATATAAAAGCAAAATATCATTTTATCAAAATGAACTCCACAGAAATTTTCTTGAGGGTTTTCTTTCAACAAACACTCCCATCTTTTCCTGTCAAGACATTCACCATCCATGATCTATTTATGGTATGTTAGCAGTTAACTTTACATTTTTTGATATCCGAGAAATCCACAAGTACCAGCGGCACAAGGATCAAAACTCGGTGTATAATGGGCTCCCCTCTATCCTTTACCACTTAAACATCAGGTTTTTGTCTATGGCAGGGTTCAACCTCATGACGTGCGCTTGTTACACTCTTGCCACTAGACCAAAGCCCTGGGGGTGACAGGATGTCAATTAATTAGGACCCTTGCTTCCTCAATTCGCAAGTAGCTTCTCTCTCCAAGATCCAAAGAAAGAAGGAAGAGACTAGTATTCCTGTAACATTTTTCTCTCGGCTTCCTTTTTAAGACAAACCAACTCAAGATGAAAATGACCCACGAAAAAAAAGAAGGGGTTACTTTCACTAGTGTAATCGTACTAAACTTATATTGCAGGAAAGTTAGAAAACTAAATTATGTAACCAAAAAGTATCAACTATTCTTACGTATCTCAGAAAATCAAAAGCCCCATAAAATCATTGATTCGAGAATAAAAGATCTACATAAGTTACCACATACGTATTAAGTAAAGATTGCCATCAGAAATTTTTTCCTATGCAATAGGCCCAATTATTTTTTTACTTTCCTCCTCATCTTTTCCCTGACAGAAAACTACTGGATATGCTACCTGAGAGATGTCCTTCAGCCAGCAGCTAATGTCTTTAGATCTACAACCCTCACCCTTTTCTCTTTCTTTTGAAACCTCCACCCCATGGAAATCAATTAAAAAACTAAAACCCCAAAATCTTCTCTAAATGAAACACACTAAATCTTAAAGTCAGTTCTCTGGGGATTGCAAATTACTGTCACTATCGCTGGAGTTGTGGCTTACAGGTTATTCCATCACCCTCTTCCCTCTCTGTCTTCCGACCACTTCTTTGTAGATTAATAAATTTCTTCTATATAACCATTGTTGGATCTTTTACTTGTGCATATATTATTACTTTGGGTAATTTTATTTCCTTCAGTAACACAGTGTGAAAAGTATTACTAGTACTAATTAATAACTTGACAAAAATGGTTGTAACTGTTTTTACTTATTATTAATTTTATATATTTGTAGGTCAACAAGGATGTTGATAAAGTTAGCCAGCACTGACTCCATTTTTTCAGTGTTACTTCTCCAGTTTTATGTTCCGACTCCATTGGTATGCCATCATCATAGTCATGACTTACCAAAATCTAACCTTTCAGTCAAGGCCCTCCCCCCT
>JAJONR010008762.1:0-35413 GCA_029582245.1 Solanum etuberosum
ATGGTGCACCGAGACTTTACTCGATGTCTTACCCACTTGGTGCGGTGAAACTTGAATTCACCGTCTTACCCTCAATCAATGTCTTAATAAACCAAATGCATTACCAAAAAATAAATGTTGAATACCATAAATATAATCTGAATTTGACTTAAAATTGAATAAAAATGAACAAAATCAATTAATTAGAACAACATGTTGGAACCATATAAAAATCTCAAGTTAAAATAAATTAAAACATTTTAATCCCCTCTCAATATTGTTATGAAGATTATCATAATTTACTAACCATTTTAAAATAACCACAAAACAAGCTTTGTTAGTACAAATAATATATAGGATATGAAGTATACCTTGCAATCGAAGAATTACTAGGATAATTCATAAAAATCAAGATGATTTTTATATGATAAAATAAGATGATTTTTATATGATAAAAAAAAAAAACCTAATACTTTGCTTTGGGTCAAAGAGGATATAAACAGCATGGTTCTTGCGTTTGCACCCGCACGCTTTCCTCACGTGACTTCAAAGTCTACTCAAGATTTTATTAAGTGTCTGTTATGATTTTGATTTAAAAGTTGGTCAAATCTACATTTAAGTTATTTTTAGCTTTTAAGTGTTTTGACAAATTTAAAATAAGTTAAAAATAACTCAAAAAATGTTGAAAATCAAAAAAAGATTCTTTACTTTTTATATTTTAATTTAAAATTTAGATAAATTTAACAATTTTAAAAGCTATATTTTTTTAAGCAAATCGAAATAGGCTGCGTGTCTATTCTCCTCTTATAAATAAAGCCCATCCAATTTTCTCTCTCCATTGTCCCAAAGTACGACTGCTATTTAATTCAAAGCTCTCTCTTAAATAAATTCCTCAATTTCTGTGCCTCTCTTTTTTGCCTAAATCAAAATAGGAAATTATTTCTTACCAATACTTTTCTTCTTAATTCCACCATGTCTGCCTTTGGAAAATTGGTTGTAATTTTGGCTGTGGTGGCTATGTTAGCCATTAGATTAGATAAAGCTTGTGCTGGAGATCCAGATATGCTTCAAGATGTTTGTGTTGCTGATCTAACCAACAGTAAGTTCCATTTTACTTCCTCCGTTCCAAAAAATACTACTTTTCTTTTTAGACCGTTTCAAAATGAATGATTATTTTTCTCTTTTTCGATAACACTTTAATTTTAATTTTTCACTTGTCATATATTTAAGGCCGTTTGATTAGAGATTATTTTGGTACATTTGACATAAATTAAATTGAGTCCCACACATTGAAGAGTCTTCTTTAGTTTTTTAAATTTTGTATCAAGTCAAACTAGTTATTTTTTTTTATAACGAGACAACTGCTTCTCTCTTTTTTGGTTTCTTTGAGACTGAGAAAAGGTAGATTCTTGATAAGTTTGTTTGTGCCTTATAGTGTGGGGTTTTTTTGAGTCTCAGTGTCTCTCTCTCATTTTTGTTTTGTGGTTTTGTTTGCCTTAATTAATTTCTCATTTGTAGTAGATGTTGACTTTTCTATTTGTCCAAATTGCTTCTTCTTGCTTACTTGTTGTACAATTTATTATGAGTGTTGAATCAAGATCCAACTATATAAATTAGCTGGCAAAAGTTACTAACTTGTGCTATAATCTGTTTTGATTTCTACCGATAATTGTTTCAAATTATTTCATTAATATAATTGTTCTTAAACACTACAAATGCTTCACAAAATAGATATTTAATAAAGAGATTATATCTTTAAAAAAATATAATTAAAGGTAAAATAATTTTTAAAAATACTCCTCCGAATTAATGGGTTTTAATTGAACATGTAAATAAACGAGTATTGGTTAGCAGCGGTGACAATGGCCACCAAATATAATCAATTCCTCCAACTTTTTTTTTTTTTTTTTTTGTCGTTAAGAGCAGTTTGGTACACCCACTTTTGAAATCAATCATAAAAGATATACTTTATCACTTCCTCAAATGAGTATATCTTCTTAGAGTAGTAAGATTTTAAATCGAAAAAAAAAAAAACGATTGATGTTTTCTTTATTTTTTTTAAGTGACAAATATTTTGGATCATTTTATTTTTTTACTAAAGTAAAGGACAAAAAGATAGTACTACTTAGCTAAGATTTCGTACTATATACACATTATGATCTAATCATTAATTTTATACGATTCAGGTAAAAACACACTACTTATGCAATTTTCTGTTTTATGGACACGAAAACAGGCTTAACCGTAAATGGTTATTTTTGCAAGAAGAATTTTTCGGAAATAGACTTTTCATCAATGGCCATAGCAAAGGCAGGAGCAACAAACAATACATTTGGTTCTTTAGTCACAGGTGCAAATGTCATGAAAGTCCCTGGCCTTAACACACTTGGTGTGTCGATGGCTCGTATCGACTATGCCCCTGGTGGAATTAACCCACCTCACACTCACCCTCGTGCCACTGAAATGATCTTTGTTTTAGAGGGTGAATTAGACGTTGGCTTTATTACAACATCTAATGTGTTGATTTCAAAACATATTGTAAAAGGTGAAGTGTTTGCTTTCCCTAGAGGACTTGTACATTTCCAACAGAACAATGGGGATGTTCCGGCAGCCGTCGTTGCGGGGTTCAACAGCCAGTTACCGGGGACTCAATCGATTGCTACAACGTTGTTCGCTTCATCACCAACTGTTCCTGATCATGTCTTGACTAAAACATTCCAAGTTGGTACTAAGCAAATCCAGAAAATTAAGTCAAGGCTTGCACCTAAGAAATAAATGTTTCGTTAATTAATTGTTCTTTGTGACAATAATTTACTTTGGTGAGGTTGTTAATTGACAAAGATTTGTGTGTTCATATACGATGGGGTCGGATTGGATTATTTTTTTTGTGTCCTTTTTTAAATTTATCTCCAATAATGTTGTAATAGCCTATTGTTTTCTCTGTTGATCAAGAATAAATGTGATCGATTTCTAATTTTACATTCCATTATTAGTAAACTAATTATCTGAAAAAAAGTTAGACGTACAACTTGTTACATTGGGTTAAGTTACACGGATAGAATAAAAAAATTTACATTAAATTCTTAATTTTCTACTAAAAAAGTTCATTAACTAATGTCTTTGCAGGTATTTCTTTTTTCTTTTTATCCCTTCCACAATTGTATTGCTCATGTGAATTTGCATATATCGATATCAAATAACATACTAGTCAACATTTTAATCTTAAAAAATGAATTACGTAATGTGTATCTTTAAAAGGTGTTTTTGAAATAATAATGAACTACCTACTTGTCTAATTTTCTTTACGCAACTAAGTAATTAGTGCATTAAACTAAACTAAACTATATCGATGTCAAATAACACACTTGTGTTTAAAGCAATTTTGATTTGAAAAATAAATTCAACAAAAGGATAATTCTACCATCAGACAAAAATTGGATAATGGGATGTCAGTAGTGAAGAACAACTGTACCAATTATGGATTTTAAAGTATGTCATGATATGGATGATGATGAGAGTGTAAAAAGCAGTAAAGGTTCTCACACAATAAACAGGGTTAGGTGAATAATTAATTGAGGAAATTTTAGAAATACCTAATACTAAATCGAAATTAAACCTCATTATTCTTATTTAGTAGATGTTTTTTGAGAATTGATCACTATTAAGAAGTAATTCTTTAATATAATGGTATAATTGAAAATAATTACTATCTTTTATCTTGAATTTCTTAAGTGACAGTTATTTTGAGACGGAGAGAATAACACTTAGGTACCACAAATATCATATCGTGCAAAGTCAATCAAATTGTGATAATTGGCTAATATTTGCGTAAAATCTAGTTTACGTTATATTGTGGAGATAGAACGAAACATTTGTCCTTTGAGAAAAAAACTTTTATAAAGGATACGTATGTAGTAGTGAAGTTTGTATAGTTGAGACAGCAGAAGGAGATCAAAATAAAAGAGGGTTAGGTGATCTTTTTTTATAAAGGTTTGGTTGACCTACCAGATCTATTATTATGTCTGTCTTTCGAGTGAGTGAACAAGGTTTGCTTCTTCAGTAATTTAACGACTCAAACTGATTATAAGAATTAAACAAATATGTAATTTCTACAGATTTCAGGCCAAAGATATATACAGTAAATTATTTGATTTAGAGACTCCAAAAGTAATACAATTATCCATTCATGATTACTGATCTTTTGTATATCAACAGTGATGAGATTGTATGAACGAATTTAATTGTTCAGTACTTTAATGCGGACATAGGATGAAAAATCATAAAAAATATATCGACCATCGTAATCCGAAAAAAAAATGCAAAATAGTAAGCATTTGCCAACCGCGATGCAACAAATGAGCATGGTCTTTCTAATTTTTTAAGGAAAAAGTAACGTAGCATTTCATATGGAAAGATACTATACATAAGGCTGTTATATATCTTATGGACCAACGGATTGCTGAGTTCTTGATAATTAAATAGCATGCTTTAATTATAATAAGTACTCCCAACTCTGTTTGGTCCATATTATTTGTTTTTAAAGTAATATTTTTGTACTACTCTGTTAAACGTCTCACTTAATTAATTGGACAGCAAAGGTGAATACTACTTATTATTTTAAAATGGTCAAATAAAACAATTAGTAGTATTTAGAACGGGAAGAAATACATAATTTTGTAATAAGTAGGTTTCATACTTTCCTTCGCTCATGAGGAGTAACTCGGAGACTTGAGGCTCTCCTAGTTGATTTTATATTATACTTTCCATTATCAAATTAATAAGAGAAAAAACAATAATAAGTGAAATAGCCCTTAAAAACAAATTTATGAGCTTGAATAATCTTTTGAAACAAATATTGCTGCATTTGAGCAAAGTGCCTTCCGGAAACAACAGTAAGATTTGCGTACCCTCTCCAAACTCCACTTATGAAATATCACTGGATATGTTAGTACATTTTTTTTAAACACGTGAGTTTGTTTTCAAGTGTTTTAAGAAAATATTACAGTCGAATAAGACTCCAAATAGGAAATTACACCTAATGATCTTGAAAAAAAACGAATGGTCTTGCACATTTGGCCCTAACTTAGGCAAATTTGGTTTCAAAAAGGAGACAATCAGATCACACCCTGTGATTCTTTTCAAACATGAATACGGCAAATGACGTGATTAGTCAACTGATATGTCTTCATTTTGTTTTGCCATCTGGGACTGCAAACCGCAACACTGGTTGCTGTTTACCATCAGGGATGGCAAAAAGAACAATGGGTTTTTGAGGTCTTAAGAAGGGAACATCACATCTGAAGTAGCCCTTCCTCTCAAGCTGCAACACATCTCCACACTTCAGGTTTCTCATGTTAGAATCACCAAGTGCTGGAGTCTCCTTCTTTGTGCAAGGATTAACAACATCAACGAAGTTCTCATCTTCCTCGAGCTGCAAGACCAAAAGTTAGCAATTCAGTACGTGATCAACCCACTATTAGCAAAATCTTTGTTGCAGTAAACATCTTCACAGGTACTCTGAGTTACCAAGTTCAGGTGGACAACAAATACAATTCCAAATCAGAACATTATGAAAATTGAAAGGCATTCTATTACTTCAAATGTACATTGTCAATGAGAAAGGCCCAATGGGTACTAGTCCGTTTCATTACGCTGTAATGGATTATAAACAGAGTTCATAGTACTCTGTGCTTTTATTACTTTTTGTTTTCCATACCATCCCCTCCCTATCATCTACTTCCCGAAATTTGTACAAAAGCATCTACTAATAAAGTGCATATCTCTAAATCAATCTTAGTATGGAGAAGGGCACTCTTGATCAATGTATGCAGAAAATATTGTTTCACCACTGCTTAAATTGAGAAGGGCACTCTTTACCAATGTATGCAAAAAATATCGTTTCACCACTCTTAAATGCGTGACATACATCAACAGTAATAACATACTCAGCATTTATTAAGTTCTAATATTTTCATATAGACAACCCAATCTCTACCATTGTATAAATGTTTCACATACCTCAACAGTAATATTAACTCAGCATTCATAAGTTCTAATATTTCTCACGTAGACAACCCAAATAATTCATCACCAATATTTCCCACAAGCTCCATCCAAACCACATAAAATGCACTTACCTCTAGATCAATCTTATTACTAAATCAAAAGTTCTTACCATTATATGGGGAATCATATCATTTTAAAGAAAATTCCTAAAGGGAAGAGTCATAAGTTGCACCTTACGGGCGACCTATTACCTCCCTATTCTTATTTTTAATGGAACTAATAACACCCTAAAAGCTATGTTGCAATATATATATATATATAAAAGAAAATAGTTGCTTTTGAATCTTCAAAACAGTGTGGCAATATATCTTATGTGGCACGTGTGTAATACACCTCCCGACATGCAACAGGTTTTATATTTTCACGGAGTCATTAATTCCACTGAAAATAAGAATAGGAGGGGAATAGGTTCGCCCATAAAGTATGAGTGTGTAAATGACTTTTCTGGACAATCTTAAGGTGCAACTTATGTCTTTTCCCTATGCTTGACAGAGTTGAACAATATTGTATATTGTATATCATAAGACACTCAAAAGTTTTAAGAGTTCAACTGACCATGTGGAAGAAAGAAAGACTAGAGTTAGTTTACTAAAAGGATAGGCTAGAATTTCATGCTTTGCAGTAACAGTATGTGAACACTGAACACTAGTTTACACAGAGCTATTCACTAATAGGATACTTATCATTTCCAAGTTCGAAGTCATTTGCGAAAAAGACTAAAATCATCCCTACTCCAATACATCTCAAAACTCTATCCAAACATAGGAAGGCACACTTCGATTTATTTAAATCAATCTTATTATTTAAGACTTTTGAGCCGAGGGTCTATCTAAAACAGCCTCGCTACCCCACAGAAGTCCCCGGGTAAGGTCCACGTAGTCCCAGCCTCCCCATGGTATGATGTTGTTGTTGCTGTTGTAATATTATTACTCAAGAAATAATAGCCCCTTCTTACCCATCCAAAAACAAAAAAGGCAATAGCCTCTTATTGTTATTACATGGGAACAATATTATTTGCAGTTTCCTAACTTCACATAACCATAAAAAAGTCGCAAGTTCTAAGAATTTGATTACATTAGAACTCAAAATTTAATAGGGGATGTGGAGGAGAAAAGGACTAGAGATAAGTTTAATAAAAGGATAGGCTGGACTTTGAAACCCCACCTGAATATAGAACATATTGAAGTGAAAAGAGCCATACCTTCTTTTTTGTAATTAAATAGTCAAAATCAACCATAGAGAGTTTAACAAGTTCATCACTCTCTGGCAGCCAAGTCAGCTTTAACTTTGTTGTTTTAACTGACCCTTCAAGATGCAGAATCCCAGACAGATGAGTAACATTACCCTCTTGGTCCTCCTGTATCTCTTTCACTATTGCATTGCCCCAGTCCATCAATGTTACTTCCTCGTTGACAGAGATTGATACAGCATCATCATAGTCTATCCAGATTCTCTTGGTGTAAGTTGTTGCTTTTTCCCCAGCGCCTGCATATTTTTTATGCTTGGGTACAATACGGACAAAAGGATCATCTGGTCCATTACTCAAAGTCAATAAGACTCGTCTTTCTTCAATAACAGCGGTATGCCTAGGACATACAGGATCAATGATCTTCTTATTAGTGGCCCATAGCTTGTCCCACTCCATTAGATTGAGATTCTTTGATGCTCCCTATAAATTTTGTGAAGAACATTCTTTAGGCTTCAAAATACAATATCAAACATATAAAAGAATGCTTCCTAATACAGAATCTCAGATTAGTCATGGACTTGCTTTACAATGCTTCAGACTACAAATGTAAGTCCAGTAAGCAATAAATGAAATGGTGTTTCTCCCCCATCACCCAAAAAAGAAAAAAGGGAGGATGAAAAACTAAAACAACAAACCATCTCTTATTTTAGGCTTATCACAGAAAATACAGAGGTGGTTTCGCTTAATCAGATTACGAAATTAGCGGTTGTTCCAAAAGGATGCCTTTCTAGATGCACAATAATTTTCTGAATGATTTTAAAAACATGTATTTGTGTTGATGATGTTAATTGTATTCAGATTAACAATAAAGCAACACCCTAAGTATCTTACTTGTTCAAGAATGAACTGTATCAGCGCCTCAATCTTCAGCCCTCTGCGCACAATCCCTTGTACAGTCGGAAAACGAGGATCATCCCACCCTTCGACCAGTCCATTTTGCACAAACCACAGCAACTTACGCTTGCTAAGAAGTGTATAGACCAAATTCAGCCGACTAAATTCATAAATATGAACTTTTCTGAAACCCATATCAGTTTGAATCCAATAATACTGATCATTCCTATCATGATATTCACTAGATCGAAGTGCATGTGTAATACCCTCAAAAGCATCTACAAATGGGCATGCAAAGTCATAAGTAGGGTATACTTTATATTTAGCACCAATCCTGTGGTGAGGAGTCTGATTGCAACGGTAATATACTGGGTCCCTAACTGACTTATTAGGATCCTGCATATCCAATTTCCCTCTAACACAACACATTGTTCCCCTCTCTGAACCAGCAATCATCTCCTTCCATAATTTCAAATTCTCCTCTACACTATTGTTCCTACACCTTGATTCTATTCCATCCATTCTTTCTTTTTGCATTTGCTCCCTTGGGGTATCATCCACATAGGCTTTACCCTCACGAATCAATTTCTCTGCCATCTCCATTAATTGTGGAAAGTAATCAGATGTATATGTCACAGTCCTATACTTAATTCCAAGAGTTTCAATATCTTTCAGTAGATTATCCACAAATTCATTGCTTTCCTTATCAGGATTTGTGTCATCAAAACGAATAATAACTTCCCCTTTGTATCTTTCAGCAAAATACTGGTTCAGTAATGCTGCTTTTGAGTGACCAATATGGAGATAACCACTGGGTTCTGGTGCAAACCTCAACCGCACTTTTCCAACTTCTGCCTCAGGAAGATCTACCTCAGATGTCGGTTTCCTACCTTCTTTTTCCTTGTCAGCGGCATCACCATTTACTTTGGCCAGATTAGCATTTGAGCCTAGTTGCTCTTTCACTTTGGATGCAGTTGGCTTTCCCGAGCCTTTCTTTCCCACATATGTTGTAGTGACTTCATTTAGAACACCATATTCAGCTAATATTGAGTTGAACCACCTTGCCAGATTTTGGTACTTCTTAGATGATCGTAGGCTTTCCCATCTCTTCCCAGTACCTATTGCAAAAGGAAGTTATAAGCACAAATAATAAAGTAGAGTAGGGCACTCATTTAATTATAAAATAAACATATATTCACATCAGATTTGGTCCAACTAAGAGTCTGTATACAGGCAAAAGATAGATCTAGGTGTCGTAAAAAATGCAACCTTATGAATAAAAGAGAAAACGCAACCTTTTCAATCTATCATCATTGATGATACCACTTATAAGAAATCCATGTGTTATTCACAGGGGTCTAAATTTATGATCTGGTCTTGTGGTGCCCCAAAAAGTGGAGCAAAAAAACAAAGAGAACTTTTTTTCCAAACACAAAGCAAAAGTATGTTTCAAAGCATTAGGGTTAAGAGTCGAAGTGTTTATCATCTTGGTGCCTTTTTAAAAAACTCACCACACTGTTTTTCAGGCATCTTACACTTACTTCATTGCAAGAAACTTTTTCCCTAATGTATTTGAAAAATCACCAAGCACGGTACTAGCTCCAAATGTTAACTGACATTTCCAAAGAGAACTTTTTTTCCAAACACAAAGCAAAAGTACGTTGCAAAGCATTAAGTTAGGAGTCCACGTGTTGATCACCTTAGTGCCTTTTTAAAAAACTCACCACACTGTTTTTCAGGCATCTTTCACTCTTACTTCATTGCAAGAAACTTTTTCCCTAATGTATTTGAAAAATCACCAAGCATGGTACTAGCTCCAAGTGTTAACTGACATTTTCAGTGACAACCCTTCACTTAGAATCCAAATATTTTTTGTTCCTAGGAGATATGTGCCATGAAAGAAAAGGATAGGCCGATAGCAGTGTCTGATAAAAAATCACTTGTCAAAAGATAGTGCTTAATAAAAGTCTGGCTATTAGTATGAAGTATGAACAAGGACACATTGCCCCATAGGTTAGTGTAACTAAGGGGAGACATCATATATCATGTGAGAAGGAACTAATGAAAAATAAAAAGGCCAAAGAAATAGAGTCTCCTAAACTGTGCTACATTGAGCTATTTAGTGAACCTTTTCCATAACAGAACTTGCCTCAAAATTTATAATTAACCCATTCAGTCCTTCGAAATAGAACTTGACAGAGAATCAAACATCTGAGATGTTTTTGAACATGAATCGAACAGGAATGAAAAAGCCATATATGAATACATCCAAATAAAGGGGAAATATTAAAACAAGCAAAACGATACTCAACAATCTAGATTCTAGCTATAGTTCAGAAGAAATCATTTATGCTCCAAAAATTAATAAGCTAATATCTAAGTTCTTTAATAACCAACTACCCGATGGATCAATGGCCACATAGTTTGAAACTCCGCGGATAATGGAAACACCATGCTTCCTTCTCTAAAGCTATATGTAACTTTACTTCCCCTAGGCTAGGATACAATCAAAGATTTCTCCAGCTATCCTTTCCAAACCCACTACTAGCTACACATTCTTTTTTTCTGCCCAAACGATTATTCATTTTCTTTTACATAAGCGATCAAAAACATCACTACACTAGTGCTGATACTCATCTACAAATTCTTCTTCCATAGATTCTATTTGGCTATAAAAAGGCCAAAATGCAGAATCAAACCATGTAGATTCAACAATTTTAAGCTGTACATAGTTCCTTCTACTTTTAAAGAATAAACGCAGACCAGTGTTCATTTCAAACACCCATCGAGTTTGATAGTCAGTCTGTGTTTAATTCATGCAGTACTCTGCCAGCCCAGGAAAATCTAGCCCACCCAGGAAGCTAATCTAATTGCAACACCTAATAGCAGCAGGCAGCCTCACAAATAAAATGATAGTACTTCTTAAAAAATACTTGATAAGTTCAACATAAAGGCACTAAACATTTTTTAATATTCGAATCAACTACCTGCAAGGCCAGACCAAACTGCAATATCTGCAATTGAGAGGCTATGTCCAACAAGAAATGTGTGCTGCAGAAGATATCCATCCACGTAGCCACATGCTTCCTCAAATTGGGAGCCAGAAGCAAATATAGGAGCATACTCTAGCCATTCGTCTATCTGCAATAATGATGGAGAAAAAAAAAAGAGAGAAAAGTAAAAATCAAATATTAATTTTGAAAATGACAAAGAGCTCATTGAAATTTTTCAAGGTTCTTATTTGCACATTCGAAAACAGAAAATACATCCAAGTCAATGCTTTGAGATGCAGAGTTTAAAAGACCACCTGGCTAGACTCAAAGGCGTCCCCCTCGTACAGATCGGGTATGTTAGCAACCCGACTAATGTACCTCAGAAGCACAAAAGTTCCCTGCAGCTTCCGTCTGAAAATTAGGTTGAGTTAAGATACTGTAGGGAAGTTGGAAGAAGGGAAGATAGATACACTTAAGAAACAATTTAACATCATGTTTTACATTTGATATTCCTACTAACATTTCTAGCATAGCTAAATAGTGACACGTATTTTTGATAAAAGAGTGCACACTACATGAAATCACAGATTGACATACCCAAGAGCAACGAAATATGGTCAATTGGTTATTCTAAACACCATGATATGCATAGAGAAATAACATCAAGGGGCCATATCACTATTGACTATTGAGATTCATCTAATTAAACAATTAACAGAAATGAATTTCTTTTGCAGTCTTTCAACCCCATATGTATTAGTGGAGGATGCCACATGCACCAGGAAACTGAGCAGACCCTCATAAGTTTTCAATCAGTCTGATATAATTTCATCCTAAAAATAGGGTTAATGGTTATTTTGCTCCGGACAATAGGTTCAAAGAAAAGCAAGCCACCAATTAACTTTCACATTTTTGTTTCTAACCAATTCTTGAACCCAACGACAGGTCAAAGCATGACCCAACCATAACAATGATCAAATATTTCACTTCAACTGAAGTTTACATACAATCACCATTCTCGAAAAGGAAGGAAACAATTCTCTATAGCTGATCTAGCAAAGCTGCTGCTTTATATTCATAATATGTTCAGACAACACCACTTAAACCTATCCCTAGGTTAACTCACCCTATCTCGATCAATAAAGACAATAATACTTTAATTATCTCGAAAACAATTCTCTTTAGGGCTTATCTGGTACGATGGATGAGTGACAACTAATCCCGCGATTAGCAGGATAACTTATTCCGGGATTAGATACCCCAAGATTGTAGTGTTATTTTTATAACACATTGAGGGTGGATAAACAATCTTGAGATAACTAATGCGAGGATAATTAATTCCAGAATAACTTAGTTCCCCAACCAACCGAGCCCTAAGTCTTCTTAAAAAAAACTACAAAACAATGGCGAGAAAATTACAAACGCAAGCAAAACCGTGCACGAAAAAGAAAACAAATCAATAGGCAAAAAGTTGCGCAAAGAGCGGAGAAACTGATAAATTACCCATTTTCTAGATGTATAATAGGAGTAGAACCGGGAGTAAGAGTTGGATCAGTAGAGATTGGAACTCCGGTGATCTTCGCCGCCGCAATGACAGCCAAAGGCGGAGAATCCGCAGGGAATGATAGTTTCAGCTCCATCATTCGCCGCCGCTACAATTATGTCCACAGCAAAGAGAGGAATGATGGATTAATACTACGTAAAAGAGAGAGGACACTAAACCAGCGGCCGCCACTGGTAAAGAGAATACAAAGGCAAACGAAGAAGAAAACAGGTTTCTGCGTAGACACTCCGACCCAGGGTTTTTACTTTATGGATAGAATAACCATTTTTCTTTTTCTTCTTCTTCTTCTAATTTTATCTTTTTGACCGGTTTTCCCTATTTTTTTAGCTAAACGATTAGGCTCCTTTCCTAAATAAGTATTGGAGAAAATAATTTATGAATTATATTACGTTTGGTTAAAGCTTTCGAAAAATACACATGAAGCACTTTTACAAAATTTAGTCAACTATTAAATTATTTTTTCTCAAAATAATGCTTTTAATATTTATAGGCTAAACACAAATTATTTTCCACCAAACATATTTTTTTTTAGTGCACTTTTGAAGAAAAATACATTTTTATGATTAAAGACAGCTACCTTTGAAATAGTATAAAATTAGGGTATTTTCGTAAACAAACAATTCTAATAAATATTATGTAATTCATGTTATTTTTATCACTTCAAACCGAACCATAAATAAGAAATAATTTCAACATAACATAACTAATATTTGTATTATTAATCTCAACTTTGCTAATACTCCTTATTCAGCACTATACTATTGAATTTTATACATCGAATAAGGATAATATCAGGTTAAAATTTGAGATTAACTTTATTCTAACGTTTAATTTGAAATATTAACTAATCATATAATTATTTTATCCACATTTTAGTACCCCATATAGAAAGTGGAATTAAACAATTCCATATTTGATTTGAAATATTTGTTAATCCACTGGGATAGCTAATCCATAGAATATACTATCCCATCTATACTTGATGAGCTGCTTTTGCAATGCGTAAACCACTAGAAATCTACACTCAATTAGATTACTGCATATTGCATACAAGCTAGCAAAACGTGTTAGAGAACACAACCGTTCTATTTTATTTTCCTGCATCTTACTCTCCAAGAATTTTATCAAGCAACAAACTGGTTCTTATGAATTCTTCTTGTGCTTCAAGCCAATTTAAAGAAACGTCGTTATAAATCATGTGGCAAGCAAATGGATGGCTATTTGGAGAGAATAGAGTTTACATAGACTTTACTCTTACCTCGTGAAGATAGAGTGGTTATCTCTCTCAGTCTATAAGCAACATCTCTCATTTCATTGTATTCCTTTTTTGAGAAATGAAGTAGCCCAAGTTTAGTTAGCTTTAGACTTCTTCTCTGCCTTTTCCTTTTCAATGCACTCTTCTTCAATAATTTCAGTGAGCATTCAATTTCAGGAAGTACCACAAATCAGTCATGTAACGAAGTAAATCAACACCGCAGGGACAGAAATTTAACTGAGTGATAACTACATAAGATAATTGATTGAAAATTTAGAAGAAACAAAATGAACATATATCCTGCAACTGCATCTCAGCCAACCTGATTTTGACATTTAAGGATCTTTCTTTACAGAGTGCTATTCGAAATTACTTTATGGTTTGCACAATCAATATGCTAGAGCATCTTATTCTTTCTGCTGAATAACACATGGGGAAGAAGAGAGAGACTGAAAGCATACTTCTCTTGAAAAAGATGTAATGATTCAGCATCTTGCAAAGGATGTCTTTTCTCAAACTTCAAATACCTTGGATTGGGTCATCTCTTTAATGACTCGACAACCATCCGTCACAATGGCTTCATTACAAAGGGTCCTAAGGAATGATCAGCAGTTTCTCTGAAGACTCGAAAAATAAAATTGTTCCTTAAATAACATCACAAGGGTCACAACAGCTTTCATCAAAAGGATCTTGAAATTTCTGCTCTTAATAAAGTAAGAACCTTAGAAGCAAAAAAGAAAGACCTGAACATTGGTAAAGGCAAATTTCGGCATGGCTCATAAGTAGCCACCCTTTAACTTGATGCTAACAGACGCTTACTATGATTCTGGAGAAACATCTTTAGAAGATGGATAACTGAAATGCACAATCCTCTATTATGAATTAGTATAAAAAGAAAAGTTGACTTAATCGAGATTCCTGTGACAGTTGTTTCCCAAGGGAACATCAACAGGGCTCGCCATAGGTGCTGTCAAATGACAAGTTGAAACTAGGCTGAAGGTATTTCAGAACAACCAGTGACAAAATAGAGAAGTGACAAGATAACATGGCAATTTCAATACCAGAATATTTAATGCGAAGAACTTATTTAACAGACCTTTTACATAAGCATGGATTAAATTGGAGGGAAGATTATATAGATCCATGGAGACAGAAATAAAGGAACTTCGACTTAAATGTCTATGCTATACGTTGCTAGCAATTTCCTTCCAGCTAAGTATCCACCTGCAAAAATCGGGTTGTACCCCATTCACACAATAAAGCAAAGATCATCCTTCCAGTCAAAGCTACGCTTACCTTCTACGCATTCTTATTTCTGGTATCCTCTCCTAGCAATGCCTTCGGCCAATGTTGAAGTCGCCATCACTTATGTAATCCATCAATTTTATGACACTGAATATCGGATTGCCTAAAGTTCTTAATTATACCAAGCACAATAAAGTTGTTGCTTTAAACATACAAAGCATGGTGTTTCAAATAAGGTTGTGAAGCAAAGGCCAGTTCAGTGACCGACCACACTTCAAATTTATACACTGATACCAAAATACAGAGAAGAAGAAATGTACAAAGTGTTCTGACAGATTCTTCTCCAACATCACCATCATTAGCAGGTAAGTTACACAGAGAAAATGTAAATTCTAAATCTTTTTTGAGGAAACAATGGTCCCGTGAAGTGTGAAAGAAAAATAGCTCTTTTCACTCCAAGGTCCCAACAAGAGTTATTCAGAATTCTGTCTTATCTATAAGTCATAGTAAAGTCCATGTTTATCACCAATATTTATGAACCTTAGATACACTTGCTACCATATTAAGTTACAGCTATAACACAACGAACTTTGATAACATGGGGCTTTTATGGTCCATCTGTTTTGCCATAAATATTGCTCTAATGTTTGGCTTCACCATGATCCACCATGGTGTTTTATCAAGTTCAAAAATGTTCGATCATTGACATCTTTTCAAGAAACCAAAAGAAGATATAACATGAAAGAAAACTGGCAAAATTTCTCAAAGTAAAGCTTTACATCAAAAGCAATTACATGATTCATAGATATGCAATATTTCCACCTACATATACAATGTGACTGTGGCCGGTACTTCTTTACAAATTATGGCTCTAAGAACTAAATGCTGAACACAATTGAAGTAGAACATTACAAGATTATGGTTGCTACAAGAGGTGATCACTGCAAAATCTGATTCATTTGCATAAAGAATAGTTTCATTTAATCAAGTTCTATACCTCGTACTTGAGTTGCCATCCACCACAGAGCAATTGGATGGACAGTTTCTCTGGCTTCACCTCAATCTTTTTCAAATATAAATCCAACACGTCCCACTTTCTGAAAATTTCTATTCCACATAGGAAAATTCTCCCAAAGTCAAAAAAATTACCCAGAAATGTAACTTTCCTTCGGATTGCTATTCCGAATTTCTAATAGCTATGCTCTCAATCTGATAGAAATGATTTTCAACTCTCCAAATTGAGAATCATACACCAGACACAATAAACACAAACTAAAACTACAGAAGTATTTCACCCCCTTGAGCCTCGGAGTTCAAATACAGTGTTTTGACTGCTCAATGACTCAAAACAAACCAAGAACTACTAGGCCATGATTAATAATTCTCACTCGATTGCACAAATTGTTGGCATTTCGAAGCCTCTGAGTTCTATACTCACCCAGAATGCAGCACAAGGAATCAAATTGCATTATCATTCAAAAATTCTACTTTTCTTTTAATCACATTTCATTTATCTTTATCATCTTGATTAGAGAAGGGCTTAGATTCTACACCCAAATGGGGATTGCATTCATTAGAGTAAAAATCATTCTTCTCAATCAAAACTCTTAACATCTCACAAGTAAAACTGGGGCTATTAGGATCACTCGTTTGTGACTCACCGCCTGAATCCGAAGTCAGCGGTCTCTTCAAGCACAAGTAACACCCTCCTCCTCCTTCCCTTCTTCTCTCCGAATTTCCAGAAACCCCTTTTCGTTTCCTCCTCAACAACGTACCTTTAACCTTTCTAAACCGAAAACAAGTTACCCTTTTCCCCTTATTCTTTCTAAAATCCTTATTGTTATCACCTTCCTCTTCTGAATCATCCGTCTCCTTACACCGACTACCACCAACGGCATCATCTTCGCCGCCGCTTCCCCCACCGCCATCAACAGTACTGGGTTGATTGTTGGTGGAAACAGACATAAAAATGTAAAAGTTAAATCAAAGAAATTGTAGAAAGAATAGGACCACAATCATGAATGTGGGGGGACCTGTGGTATATTGGGATATGACGAAAGTATCTGTAAGTGCAGTTCTGCAGATAGTGGATGACGAAGAGTGTGTATAGGTGAAAGAGAAGAAAAAGTGTTGTGAGAATTTGAATTGAAAGAAAACAAGAAACAGGAGAGAGAGAGAGAGAGAGAGAGAGAGAGAAAAGGGAGTTGCAGGATATGGTTATGAACGCCAAATTTGTCGGGTTTGCTCACGGGTAACCCTTTAACTACTTGACAGCTGGACCACATTCATTACGTGTTATTTCTGTTTTTTTCCTTTTATATTTTCATGGTAGGTATTTAACCATTTTTATTGACGGAGATTATTTCTTGATACTTGATAGGCTCACAAAATATATTTTAATTATTTTTACAATTTAAATTTATAAATCATACAAAAATAATTTTATCGTTAGTTCGAGACTTCTGTCCAACTCATAGGTTCGTAGGAGTAGTTTAATCATAATAGATTTCTCTAGCTACATATTGGTGCCACGTGTTGCTTACACATCAAGAATTAGTTTACGTTTTCTTATGGGAAATGGAGTAATTGTTTATGTACACTGGACAATACTCCTAGGGCTGCATAAAGTTTTTTTTTCCCTTTTACGGATTTTGGAAACTAAATTAAATTTACATGGTTCACTAGAAATAGAGTTATATAACTTTCAATTTTTCATAAAATCATTTCGATACATGAACGTAAATTTAAAAGAATATACTCTTCAGAATTATAATAATCATAAAAGAAAATAAGATATTCGTTTTTTAGAAGATGAATAAGAATTAGGAGTGTGTTTAATATAAACGGATGTGTTTTTCTTCATATTAAACACACATCTAAATAATTTATTTTGAATAGAATTAACTAATTCAGAACATTTACTTTGGAGACTTATCGTACAAGATAATTATTTGATAAAAGAATATTAGTACATAAATTAGGGCACGGTGAATGATATAATATATATATATATATATAACTATAAGTATAGTCATGAGTAGAATTACAAGGAACTAACTTTATTGATAGTTATGTTATACCATTTTTCTTTCAAAATACATATATAGAAAATTAAGAGTGATCATTTCTATTTTTCATAAGGAAATATTTTTATTTATACACAAAACTTAATGACCGGATATTTCTAAATGAGCCCTTGTGTTAAGAAATTTTGGATATAAATTTTGGGTAAATACAAACATGTAGAAGTAATAACAATAAAACAAAAACGTAGTTGTTAAATCTCCATTTCTTCAATTTTAATTTTATTAAGTTGAATTACTATTTCAAATGGGTCAAGTCATTTGTCAAAAAAAGTAGAATATAAAAAACTTATCTATTTCATGTCCTTGCTTATTTTTTCACTTTTTCCCTGAAATTGAAATTCTAAACAACGTAGAAAAAACGTGTCCCTAGACCTAAATCAAATTCTACTTAATATTTTGTTTAATAAAATGAGTCCCCAGACCTAAAGCAAATTCCACTTAACATTTTGTTTTTTAATAATAATAATAATAACAAAAACAACAATAACTTTTAATACATTGCTAAACTCTTAAATTTGTCAACAAATTACGTGGACACTTGCATAACGACTTATTCCAATAGAATACCTTCACACATGATAAAGTGTTTTTATTACATATTTTTATTTAGAATTTGAATTTATTTTTGCGCGTGTCAATGTTTGATTTGATTGGACTAGAAATTAACCAAACATTGGTATATTTCCTTTTTGCTTGCTTTTTTATGTTGTAAAAAAAAATGTTCAATGCCAATTCGGTCCCTTTTTTTCTTTTTTTCCCTAATCGAAGGAACACATGGAATTTACTTGCTCTTAAACTTATCCATCACCCCACCTAATTAAGTTGGCCAATTTTTAGGCGCAACTTAAAGAAATTTTTAGGATATTGATTCTTTTATTTTGATTGAAAGAAAGTTAGGGTCGGCTATGCTTATAATTATTAGTTGAAAACAATTGTTGAATATTCCATACAAACTTTGATTTATTTTATTTAAATATTATTATAATTTAATACAAAAGTGGTAACGACCTAATTAATAATAGAGAAAAACTGGTTTGGTAGGTATGGGCCCATATGGGTTCGAAACTGGTGGACCCTTGCCAAGTTAGCTGATGATTGCTGGGCCATATTTATAGCAACAAATCATGACAAAATGGGATTGGTGACTTGGGCTTTTAACTCTAGTTTTTGTTTGGGTTTCGGTTGCAGGGCCAAGACCAGTTATAGCGAAGCAGCCCAGTAACCATATTAAGGGGTTATCTGTGGGTCCAAGTTACTCCATTTGTCTCAATTTATGTGATTTACTTTTCTTTTTATTTAGTCAGTTCCAAAAAGAATGACACATTTCTATATTAAATAACAATTTAACTATAAAATGAAATGATTTACCGCCACACAAATTTCTATCATTCATTTTGAACCACGAGTTTTAAAAGTCTTCATTTCTTTCTTAAACTCCGTGTCAAGTCAAACTACCTCACATAAAATAGGACGGAGGGAGTAATAAGCACATTTCAGGAAAAGTAGTCTTATGCAAATTGTTGAGTAAATAGTCTAATTCCTCTTATTTTCATTCTACCGTCGGAGTTTCTCATCCCGTTCTTGTCTCTATCCTTTAGTTACATGTATTTCAGTATCTCCATCATAATTCGATAGTTTGAATATTGTTATTACAATTATAAAGATTTAATCGTGTTCCAGTTCTTATTAATATTCTGAGAATTATTACGAACCTCAAAAAAGCTAAAGGTCTTTTGTACAAATTCCTCTGATTAAAGAGATCATTGTAATAAAAGATTTTGCAGAACTTGACGTTGACAATTTAGTGGTGGACTTGGTTAACAATACAAAAAAAACTAATTAGCCACTTTAACGCTCATTTTAGAAAGTGTCTTTCTCAATACTCAAATCAGTACAGTTCTAAATATAAATATATTACAAATATTGTTGGATAGATTCAACGAATTACCAAGTCCTAATAATATTGGACGAAGTTGAAGCTAGTCATAGTTTTAAAAATTAGAATATAATGCACGAAACATTATATTTTTTATTCAGATTTGGTGGCTTCAATACCTAACACACATATTGAAGTATAAGTTTGTAATTAATGTACTACAATTATAAAAGAAGTTTAGTAATATCTAATATATATATATGATAGAGAAAATTAATTTGTTTCCTTGTATTTTGTCTTGACATCTTCGAATAGACATTAGTTTTCTAACTTTGACGTATACTTCCATTTTGGATTGCAGATAAGATATTAAATTAAATTAATTTTTAAAAAGGAAAAAGAGTGGATAATTAAAAAGGAAGAAGGAAAAGTAACAATCATACGTTGAAAAATAAGTAATGCAACATGATTTTGTCCCAGTTTAGTAAAAAGGCAAATTTGTGTTAATTACTTAAATACATCGACAATATTAAAAAAAAGGCAATGGGCCAAATATATCCCAGTACTATAGGAAATAGTTTAAATACATCATTAGTTATACTTACTTCAGGCTAAATATACCCTTATGACTAACAGAGGACACGTGGACGGCTAAGATTAAAAGAACTATTGAATTTAAAATAAATCAAATTCGAATATAACCCGCCCCGCCCTTTTCCGTCAAAAAATAATCAATAGAGCAAGTTATTTATTTGTATTTTTATAAAGGTTAATTAGAAATAGATTTCGAGTCTAACTTAATTCAAAAGACTAACTCATTAGAGGATTTTGTCCAAACTCACCCCGTCATGTCTAGGATTGGATGTCTGATGCATGAGAAATTTAATATAGGTGTCCAAAATCGGGGAAACATGAATTAAGACGAGTTATGTTCTGATAAAAGAATGAATTTTAGATCCAAGGATTTTGCAGATCTGCCCCATCATCTTTCTCTGATGGTTATATATAATTAAACATTGTCACTAAAGAAAAACTAATATTTTTGAGGTTAATGTGTTAAAGAAACCACTGTTATGATCACACCTAGTTGTAAAGATAACCAAGCCAGTAAACATTAGTTATTGAAATTTGAACTGGTCCCCTGTTTTTGCCCTCTGGCTACTTTTTCAACTAATAAAAAAACTTGACCACCTTCTGGTCTAGTTCCTTTCTCATCATCATATAAAGAGAAAATCACTTAAAGTTCATCATATTTGAGTTTAGAAAAGAATTGATGAGAAAAGGGTCAAGAAAAATGTGGTGGGTGGTGCCATCATGTACAAGCAGATCATCAAAGAACTTCAAGACTCAACCAGTACTGGATATTGAAGAGATACTGAAGATGAAACTCGAAACGATTAAAGAAGAGCCAGAAATCTCTGAAGAAAATGTCAAGTTAACGAAGACGAATACTATGAGCAAGCAATTAGTGAAGAAGATTCAGCTCAAAGTCAAGAAGGGTCGTATTTTTTCGCATAAATTTAGTCTTAAAGAATGTTATGTTTTGTTCATGACTGGTTTGGCTACCAAAGGTGCGTTAAATGGTCTTCCTAGATATTAAGATTAGTATTGCTATGTTTTGATGATCAATTACTATTCAAGCTCAAACATGGATCTAGGTCGGGTTCTCTGAAATTCAATTGGACCTGTTGATTTTTAATCGAGTTATGTATGCATATGCAAACACATTAAAATGTATGCATAAACTGTAATAAGTTCACCTTAATTCTGAATTCACTGACTTTAGATCCTGAATTTGTCTAGTTTAAAGCTATTGTTTCTTTCTAAAGTGGATGTATACTTTAACAAAATCCTGTACAAATATATTACAGTAAGCCCTTTTCAATAGTTCCTGCGGAAATTGGTGTGTGCAAACACAGAAGATAGTACTATTTTCGCTATTGACGTTTTCAAATTTTTAGATAAGTGGTACTGTTGAGAGTTTACGCATAATAGATGTGGATTCGATTCACACTATTCTTAATTTCTTTCTTGGCCACCTATGTAATACTATACATTTTGAGATAAGTGAAATGTTATTTGAACGTCAAATGGACTATTGGAATACGGATGAATATGGATTTCATGTGAGATAAAATTTTAAACATTAGTATTTTTTAATGGAGTTCATCTTCAAACAAAAAAAATTTAACTTCCAAAAGCTTTTCTTTAACTTATATTTCCAAATACTTTTTCAACTTCAATCAAATGTTCTCCAAAAGCATAGAGATAATTGATTTTCAAATACATGAAATCATGTAATGGCAATTAGGTAATCAATCAACTACACAAATTTCAAAATAAATTGGTATCAATTCCATTCTATTCAAATATTTAATTACTTAAAACCATATGAAGCAGTCAGAAAAATGTCCAAACAACACTCAAAACTGGGCATATCTGCAACCATGAAATAAGTGGCATAATAATTATAGAGTTCCATTCTCCATACTGCTATCCTATTCTGTTCCCCTTTCCATATCTGCAAAGGAAGGGGGGAAATTTAAATAATGAAAAATGGAGGGAGCAGGAAGACAACATGGGCCAAGTGACAAGTGTCATTTATGATCCCTTTCAAAATCATTTGTTCTAATTTAACTTTGCCAAAGAGATTGGGAACACTAGAAAATGGCCTCACAATCACTTTGTCACTCAAGTCATCTCAATTATTCATGTAAAAGCCCAATAAACTTAGTTTTTGAAAAATCCAATTGGATTATTCTAAGTTCCAACTCATAGGAAAGGAAACAAAAAAAACAATCTCATATAGAACAGGGCATTGAAGTATAAAATTCATTCGACAGCTCTTGATTTACTAACGAACCTTCATCTCTTCATTGATTCAGCAGTTGATGGTTAAGCCTGAGACAACTTCCATAATCCACTAGTTACCATGCTCTCAGTTCCAGTGCCGACTCAACAAGATTGAGGGCCTAAAGCCAAACCTTAAAGAGGGGTTCTAATATTTTTCTATAAAATTCTTTTTATTTTTTAAAAAATAATCATCATATATACTTTTATTTAAAATCTACTTTTCTAGCATGTTTAGATGCGAAGTCATCAATTGCTGTTTTATAATCGATTTGTTTTAGTAATTTCTTTTCAATTGATAATATAGTTAATCATGTCTCTTGAGACGTTGTTGATCTTAGATAAGATTTTATCAATTTTAGTTTTGAAAAACTTCTTTCGACTAAGGCAACGATTACATGAATTGTTAATATTATTCTATAAGCAATATATGCATTAGGAAAAGAATCAAGTCTTTTTATTTGATTGAGTATTTCCGTTAGATCATTATCTTCTACTTGTATTATTTATCTTGATAATAACTAAAACAAGAATATACATACCTATGAACTAAGAATATCAACAATATCAAATTTTCAAGAAAAGCTATAAAATAAAGTTAGAATAATAAAACTTGACTCACAAATTTGATAAGTTGATATAACAATATCGAAATAGAGTTGTGTTCCTTCAATATAATGATTGCTTGTTGCACTTCTTGAGATTTTGAACAAGACACCCAAAAGCAAATTTTGTTCTTTTGTAACTTGTAAGCAACCGTAAAAAAATAAAAATTGTAGGAGAGAGTTCAATATTGAGAATAAAAATAATAAAATAGAGTATAAAAAGATGAGTATAAGGTAAATAATAATATAGGGTCAAATTTATAGGAGATAAATAAGGAAACACAATTTCCCACTTAAGAAAATTATTCCCAAAAAATGTTCCATTCCCTTAGAAAAGTGGGAAAACTAACGTCATTTTTTTGAATACTTCTTACATTTTCTTAAAAAATTTAAGTACAAAATATTTTCTTTTAATATAAGTAACTTTAAAAAAAAAAATTGGGGCCACAAGCGATGACTTTAGTGGCCTAGTGATTAAGACGGCCCTGCTCAGTTCAGAGAACTCGACTGATGAGACGTCAACAACTATCATCACATACTCAAGAACAAAATAGAGGCTAGTATACTATTGAGAATATACATTTTAGAAACTTCACACTCCTTTTCTTGTCGTGCAAGTACACAACACCACATTAAATCATTCAATTCCTCAATCTTAACATCCAAATCTTCATTAGAGAGGTTCTTGTGAAATTTATAATCTTGAAAATAAAACATGTTACGTGCTACTACAATAGGTAAAAGTATAATATGATGATAGTATATAATAACTTAAACCGTATAGTTTTCCAAATGAACTCTTCATTAAAACTCTTGTGATTAAAAGTAGGGTTCATGTCCCTATCAAAAGAAATTCTTTGGGGATTTTACAGGGGAATGAGAGAGGACAGGGAGTCCCCATTGACAAGACAATACAAAAGCAGGACACACATCTTCCATATTCTTCATCCTTTTCACTATCTCCCCATAAATCCTAGCAACCCTCCTTGGCAATATTACAAAAGAAGAAAATGACTTCCAATTCAACTTTCTAGACTTTGATAACTTGAAACCTCTAAATCTTCCATTCATTTTCTTGATAAGCCAACACCTTCTAGGCCTTATTACAATTATCCTCTCTTCAACAAGTCTCTCATATCTTCCTTGAAACCCCATCTTCAAAATAAGTTCTTAGTCTATGCAGAAACTAACAGAGTATTTATGGGGGAAAAAAAGAAGAGAGGGAACGCGAGCTGTTAGTTAGCACATGGAGAATCTTGATCTTTGTATAACTTCAAAGATATAGAAATAAACATAAAAGAAGAGAGCTTTTTAGAACAGAGTAAGGTATACTACTAACTACTAAGTAAGCTGCATATATGTATATATATATATATATATATATATATAAATAAGAAAAGATGCTCTTCTATTCATTTAGACACATGGGTAGCACAATGGATTTCAAGTTTTAAACTAACATAACAGCTCAATGGTCTGCATAGCCACTCATATTCTCTTACAGAGTTTTTGTTTGTTTCTTTTGGTAGTGTGATTAGCAGATGAGATGAATGGAATATCATTGTCATGTGCAATGATTAATCTGCAAAATTTCAAAAAAAATTAAATGGAATGCCAATGATTTGTTTGGAAGATGTGGAATTTTAGCAGCTTTATATTTAGAACAAGACAAAGATTTAGTTTTTTTTTTTTATGTATATGACAGAGTTTAGTTTGGAAAGTTTCAGTGTATGGACAGAGATTGGTCAAGGCGCTAATCAGTCTAAATTTGATAAGACTGCTACATTTTAATTCTAAATGTTGATTAGTTTAAGGGATTCACTTCTAGTTGAGACTGATAATGTAATTGAGGTCTAAATTACAAATGCAAAGTAGGGATTAAAAGGTCATTAAGAGGTTGTTTAGTAGTTGATTTGGAGGTGGGTTATGCAGGTATTAAATTAAGTAATACCACGTTTGGTAGTTGGTTAGGATGTGTGTATTTCATGTATAAAATTAGTGAGGAGTTTGGTTTGCAATTCAGAAATCTGCCTAATTAATACTACATGTATTAGTTATGAGGGAATTTATGTACTATTATTTTATGCAAGATACAAATTGAAATAACTAAACCGTACATAACTAATATTTACATAAAATAATACATAGTTTCTCTCGTAACTAATCCTTGTGCTCCTAATATGTGTGTAATTCTAACCTACTACCAAATGACCCTTAAGTATTTAAGCTGTCTTAATATGGCTAATGGCTTAGTGATCTGTCCTGTTGATCAGTGCTTTAGCTATTCTAACTTAGGTAATCAAAGGCCAATTTGATGTAAGATTGAATAGCCTTATGTCACAGACTTAGAGTCTCACTAAATCTCCGTGCGGTACTTGACAACTTACTCACTAATGTGGCGGGACATAACACTTAGCTATGGTACTATCAAGAATGGTCTTAAGTTAGCTTGTTGTAGGACTGTCTGGACTCTGGACACAAGATTAGGATTTATGTCCAAAGAACTGATCTGGAGGAAACTAGTGCAACATAACAAGTAGGTAAATTTCAAGATTTATTTGGTAAAACAAACTATTTAGTTTAGTTATAATAATATAAAAAAGTGATTTTGAGAACTACGTTTAGTTAAATGAAGATATTCTCTTCAAAATTTTGCTACCATAATTTTCAGATGTCACCATACTCTTTGACAAATAAGTCCAAAATTTATCCTTAGGCTTTTTATTTTGTTTTAAAATTACCAGTCGTTATACTTTGTTTTTTTTTATATTTTTTTTTTATAAATTTCTTGAAAAGTATAAAAGAAAAAGGACATGCAGCTAAATTTTGGCTAACGTAATTGACAATATTTTTCATACAGTCAAAACGCCATTTTCCTCCTATTTTTTCCTGTAGGTTATAGGCAAAAGCTGTAACTCTGTAATACAGCTAGTTAATTAAAGGTTTTTAATTAACACAACTTTGACCACAAGAAAAGAAATACAACACAATTAAGTTTTTACACTGTCCTTGTCCATAATGTATAATACAACGCTGCTTAATTAAGCCTAGCTAGTCTAGATTAGTTTCTATGCCTTCAATTTTTTTTTAGTCAACTAGTTTGGTTTGATTAATTTAAATACAATAGAATACTCTATATAATAGCTATATTTGGTCAAAGTTACACCCTGTACTATGCAATCTTGGTCGTTTAATAAATATATTGTGGTCAAGATCGTCTTAATCCTTAGGCCACTAAAGTCATCGTTTGGGGCTTCATATTTTTTAGGGGCCCATTTTAAAAAAATAGTACTTATACATATATTTAAAAAATAAAATTATATGTACTTCTAAATTTATTTAAAACATAACGGGTAAGAAGTACTTATTCAAAGTGTTTAATTTCCACGTTACTAAGGGAATGAAATAAATTTTGGAAATTATTTTCTTATGTGGGAAAATTGTACTTCCTTATTTATTTCCTAATAATTTGATTATTTACCATATATTCATCTTTTTAATTCTCTATTTTATTATTTTTATTTTTTAATATTGAACTCTCTCTTACAAAACTTACCGAGTTACAAGTTACAAAAGAACAAAATCTGTTTTTGGTGTCTTCTTCAAAATTTCAAGAAGTGCAACAACAATCATTATGTTGAAGGAACACGACACTATTTCGATATCTTTATATAAATTTATCAAATTCTTGACTCATGTTTTATTATTCTAATTTTATTTTATAATTTTTCTTGAAACTTTGTAATTGTTGATATTCTTAGTTCAAAAGTATATATATTCTTGCTCTAGTTATTATTAAAATTTATTCAATTTAAATATGTCAACTAGAAAATATGATTTCGATCTTACAAAACAAGAGAAAAAGAAAAAACTTAGAGAATTAAATAAATTCCAAAAAAGAGCACTTGATAGATTTTTAACAAATAATAAATTTTGAATAAAAAAATATGGGGGATATTCATCAAATGAACAAGTCACTAATAGAGTTGAGTTAGATGATAATAACATCCTAAAAATAAATGTGACAATTTATTTTTATTTTTAAAAACTAAAATAAACATTAGGCCCCTATCTAAAGTTTGGCTTTAGGCCCCCAATCTTATTGAGTCGGCCCTTAATTTGTGCCACCATCTAATCTTTTGCATTATGCAATTAATCCACGCCTATTGCATTCACTTGTAAATCGCCAAAATATACCTCTGGAATTTTATCTTTTTTCGAAATTGAATGATTTATTCGAAACTCTTTTAAATTAGGAGAATTTGCTCTATTATTATAGCTAATTGGTAATCTATCGTCAGATTAAGATAATTAAAGTAACCACTTTAGGAATAAAATTGTGATTAATTAAAGAATGAATACGTGTCTATGGTTAGATCATCGATTATTGAGAGCTCTAAATAAATAAATAAATAATACTAGTATTTTGTACAAGAAGTCATTAGAGACTGCATGCTTGCATTTTGTTAAAGTCTATACCAGCTGTATTAAATTAAAATGATTAATGAATTGATCCCTGTCATACTATAGTCACATGGACTGCTCACTCATCTCTTCTGATTAAATAAAAATAAAAAAGATACTTCTGAACGTCTTAGTTCCTCATGTTGACCAAATGAAATTACTCTACTATTACGTTTTAATTTGTTTGTTTCGTTTTGAATTGATATAGTGTTTAAGAAAGTAAAAATAGTAATTAAATTTTATAATTTTAAATTAACAATATGTAGATTTTGTAGCTTTAAACATGTCATATAGAAAATTAAAATTTAAAAATTATCATAAAATGATAAAACATCTTTTCGAGACAGATAAAAAAAATTAAAATGGAATAATATATTTAATATATAAAACAACATCCTTAGCTCAGGGTAGAGGATTTGACTGATCAAGAGGTTATCAGATTCGAATCTGATAGGACTCTTTTTTATTTCAATTTTAAAGCTCAATCACGAAAGTATTATGGGACGATGAAATCTCTCAAATTAAATAAGTTATTTTTTATTCGATATTTAAAAAAATCAAAAAAAATCACATGAAGTATAAATTGATTCCGTTCAATCTACTAGTGCTAAGGATACAACATTTCACATTTCTGTATATGATTTGGAAGTATCGAACAATTACCTATTATATATATATCTATATGTGAGAAATTCAACTATGAGACATGATAATTTTCACTTGTCGTAGATTAAACAACAATCCTACTATACATTTCGTGGCGGAGCCAGATTTTTCACGTATCAAACAACAATCCTACTATACATGATAATATATCCATAGCATTTTCAATCTATTCTTAATCATTAGAATAATAAATTAATCACATTTCTTTTCTATAGAAGAATAGCGGACTCGAGAAAGCACTATGAATATGTTTTATATATATATATATATATATATATATAAAATGTATCTTTATTAAAATAAACATTAATGGTCATATGGACTATAGTATATCTAAGTTGTCAGTTTAGTTTGATATTTTACCTAATCAATCAAATATTGTTAGTCTCTTTTCCAAGTCATAGATCATATGTAGGATTTTACATTGATTTGATTTGCTTTTTCTTCAACACTCCTTCCTTCACCCTTAAACCAAATGTTTAGAGTTTGATCTTTGAGGATGGAGAAACCCATCCTTTCTCCTTTAATAAGGCTTATGCAACGTAAATCTAGATTACTAAGGTCAATGAATACAAAACGTCAGATAGCTATACCAAAATAATTAATATATGATTAACTTTGGAAATAAAGGTAAGAGTGATGTGAGTTTATATTTAATTATCAATTTTTCACATAGAGGACCTAAATGTAGAAAGACCAAACTGGATTCAGACTAATGAGTAATCTTTCTTATTCATCTCACGTCACTTGTCTTAATTTAATCACATAATAATCAAATCCCTAGAACCAAACCACTGTCTGATTAAAAAATTTAATTGCTGGCCATGTATAGCTACTAGTAATTTATATATATATGAAAATAATTATCATGTAACACAATGGAAATTTTGACACGAGAATGTCAACATTACAGTCCCTTCAAGATTTTGTACGTGGAAATGTTTGGTTTAAGCCATAAAAGTCTATGATCTTAGCCTCCTTTAAGTAAATAAATATAAGTACTACTAGTTATAATTGAGATAGGTCAAAACCTTATGATATATAAAGTCATGTGCATGATGCACCATGTGATAATTACATGTACAATTTACTCGTACTAAATAATTATAATCTAAAGAGTGGTAAAAGTTCCGGTTTAGTTCAAGTCTGCAAAAAGAGCAATCACATATCTGTTAATGTAAATTAATACTACAAAAGAATCACTAGCGATTTGCTTGGTAATTGTAATATCAAGTTTTTGTAGTATTTCTTTGATACACAAGAGATAAACGTAAGTCAGACTAATCGTGTGGTTATACCAACTTTAAAGTGTGAAAAGTAACAATTAACAGCTTCGTATCACTGTTGTAGAAAACTAAATTAAGGGTTTGTGGGGAAAACATTTTCTTTTTCTTTTGTTCGGTTGGTCGAAATTTTTGAAAAATATTTTCTTTAGATCAAGTTTCTTAAAAAAGAGAAAATGATTTTTCCGAATCAGTAGAAAAAAAAAAGTTTTTCAAATGACATAACACATTAATTGTTTCCTCCCCACCCTCCAACATATAACATCTTAACCCCCAACCCCGTAGCCCATATCCCCGTACCACCCCGCCCCTTTTTATCTTTTGATATGTATTGCTCCTTAACTATAGATCAGATTCACCATACATAAAACTCACTTGCGCTTCTTGGTGAGTCGTCGAATTTATCCGCCAAACTCCCATATTATTTGTCTAATAAATAATTTTAGAATAAATTTTTTCTACTTACGTATTAAACACAAGCAAATAAATTAAAAACTCACTTATTTTATTTTATTTAAAAAAAAAACATTTTCCTTTATACCAAACACCCTAATATTGGATTTCTTATCGTGTTAGGTACTGGTCAAATCAACCCTAATAAGATGATCAGGTAAGATGGTTGAATTGGGATGGAGTTTTTTTAAATATTTCAATACCATATCCAACCTAAAGTCACGCAAATATGTTTAATTTGGTCAAAACTATAAAGTAGAAGTAAAAGCAACAAATTTAGCACACGCAATTTGGATGAATAAAAAGGAAGCTAAATATAGACAAATGACACCACCTCACTAATTGTCCTTACAGATCAGCTAAAAGACTTACATGCTCCATACACCTTTTTAAATAACTATGGTATTCGAGTCAATTCACACACATTATTTCATCCTGGTTATTTTTTTCTACCAATACTTCAAAACTATGAAAATAATATAATTACTATCAACATTTTCTGTCTCTATATGTTATAACATTATCTTGTTGACCACTACCTACCTTGTTCAACATTGTGTACTAGTTGTACTATTTTACTTTCCATAAACCCAATGGTGTTTAAATTTGGGACTTAATTTTCTTAAGAAAGTTCTTTTCAAATATGCATGCATCTTGTTTTCCTCTTTTCTCAACTTCCCAAGTGGAAAAAGTCACAAAAAAGAAGCTGGGGTTGTGTGATTAATGTCTCCTTTTTGGCTTCAACCATGGCAGCTTTCCCTAAGTTTAGTACTAAAAAATTTACAAAAAACGTTTAGAAAAAGCCTAGATTCATGTGCAAACTTCCAAGAGTAATTAATACACAAAACCTAACAGTTGGCATCAATCTTTTTCTTGATTCTTCAGATTTTAACAATTAATTATCACTTAACAATTCTGCATAATGACATTCCATACATGATTAAATAATCACTACAACCTGATTTTTATGGTTAACAATAATCTTAACTGCATATATTCAATAGGAGAAGTATTCAAAATACATACCTTATGTACAGCCTAATTAAACTTCCCGTTCAAAATTATGTTATATCAACCAAAAAAAAAGGAACTTTATTAATGTTATTTTATAAAGAGATTGATTACCTATAAACCACAAAAATATTTGGTACCACTTGGCATGTGGTCCTAAAGTATGAGGCATTTTAATAGATTTCAGATTCTTTCTCATTCTTTACCTACTTCTTTCTTTCAAGTCGTTTTGCTTTAATTAATGGTATCATCTACCCAAACTGCTACAGAGCATAACATGTACACAAGAATTAAGCTCAGATTTTATAAATGTATGTTTAAATATTTGTTCGGACATGAAATTTGAACCAGTTTTGGGACTTTCAAACACGAAACTTTAAATTTTAGAAATCACAATATCGAAATTCAAATTTTCAAGCTTCAATTTTAAAATTTATGATCGGGAGAAAAATCTACCTATGGACTCCTCATATTTCCATTTTTTGACTGTCCATTCATCTGATTTAAACTCTGAATTAAACACTAGAAATTTATTATAAAAAAAAACTGATAAAGTTGTTAACAATATAGCTAATACCATCAATATTGACTAGACTAAAAAATATGTATACATACGTTAAAAGTAACTAAAGAAAGAACTTCAAGATTTGGGCATGTTCTAATGTTCATAGTAGAGTTAAAACACAACCCATTACATAATTAAATCCTAAATAACTTAATTAACAGAAGTTGATAATCCTACCAGAAACAAGAAGATGACCATCCAGTAGTACTAGTATTATAGTAACTTGAATTTTGAATTCGACGAAAAAATCTTCTTCTTCTATACCCAAATATACCATATTTGAGCCTCAACCAAACCAATTTCCTGATTTTTCTTGCTGATCTGAGCTTTACCCATATCACCCTTTTCGCTCTAAAGAAAGATTTCTTTATCCTTTCACTCACACTCTTCTTCCTGCTGAATTGATAGCTTCTCAAGAAAAGCTGTCTCTTTTCTATGTCTGTATACCCTGTTTCTGTTCTGAACATGTTTACTGCCCCATAAGACATTTGTTTTAGAGCCATATTATGATCCATACATATAGATATATATATATAGGTTGAGAGAGAAAGAGGAGTTGTGTAGTGAGGAGGAAGACGGAAGGGTAGTGGTGGTATATAATGGTCGTGAATTTAGGGAAGAGAGGGGTTGGTTGGAGTCTGAATGCTCTGTTTTTTTATTTTAGGTCATGCTCTGCTCTGCTATGCTATCATTTAATGTAAACGCTTTACGGACCATAACGTCGTAAGGATGTGCCTTCATTTTATAGCAACTCCACCTTCTTCTTTTTTTCTCCTTTTTTACTTTTCCCATGCTTGTTTGACCTTTTTAAAAAAAATCTATTTATACCTTTAGTTTTTTTATAAAAAAAATAAAAAATTAATGGTGGAAAATAGAATTTCCATTTATTCGTTGTAATTTTTATTTCAGGCATGTATTAATTGACCTATTTTAGATGTTTTTAACCTAAAATAACTTTTAATCACTTCAAAATGTTTGGTAAAATTTAAAAAGTGATTTAACCATTTGTTTTTAAGCTAATTTAACAAAAATATATCAAAAGTCATAAGTTAAATTTTTATTTTTTTTAGTTTAAATAAGTTAATTTTTTTGTCTTATATAACTTATAGCTTAGAAACTATAAATTCTAAGCTCAATCAAACAAATCTTAATCTATTTCAAAAAAACACTTTTTTTAGGAAAAATCCTTTTGGCCAGAAAATTTGGCCAGAATTTAGTCAGAATGGTAAAATAACATATTTCACATTATATTATTTTACCTTTTTGAACATTTTTACCCTTTTAACTTTAATACCTTTTAATAAAAAAATGAAAAAAAGATCAGTTTATTTTAAAATAAAAAAAAATACTATAGATTTTTTAAATTTCTGGTCAAATTTTCTGACCATTTAGTATTATCCTTTTTTTTAATTCTTTAATTATAATTTTTCACATGCAACCACAGAACAAAAGAACATTTTGATATATTCAACATATATTTAGTTTAAAAATCATTAGATTCAAAAGTTTTTTTTACTTTCACTAGACAAACAAATTGAAACATAGAAAGTAATTTTGTTCATTAAAATTTAGGTAGACAAAACATCCCTTAATATTTCTCCACTAGAATTTGAACACTAATTTTACTAAATCAATCTTTGAATTATTGAGTGTGTAAACGAAGTCTATTACTGATAGCTGGAAAAAGAAGAAGAGAGAAAATGCAAATATGGAATAGTTGATACTCTTGATCGGAGGGAGAGCAAAATTTACATACACGGTATGTATTAAATCCATTTGATTTTTTTATATTTTAAATTCATTTTTAGCCGTTGTTCTTAATAGGTGCGGTCTTTTGAGAAAATCATGCGGACTTAACTTAAAGTAGACAATATCCTATCACATTAAAAAAATGTCTTCAAATTTTAGCTATCACAAACAACACTTTGTGTGCTCTAGAAGAGAAAATTGTATCAAATTGGTATTTTCTTATTTCCTATTAACTTTTTGCATACTGTTTTTAAGGAGGTCACGTGACAATTGAGGGTATCGTGGGAAATTGAAAGAAGTTTGAGAGAGAGAATCACGTGACTTTTTTTTGTATGTTAGGCAATTTAAACAGTTGGGATCTGTTTTTTTCTATTCGAGACGTGGCATAACTCACCCACGTCAGTTACTTTTGACTTACTTTATTTTCTATTTTTTGGAAAATAAATATTTGAGAATATATTTTCCTTTGTTTTGATTTATTGCAAGACTAATGAAAGCATGATAGTATATGATCTTCTCCCATTTAATTTTCTTCATTTCATCAATTAATTCAAGCATGCAATTTGAGAATGATATTTTTATACAATATATATTTTGTTACATAATAAATGTTCTAGTCTTCGTAATTAAGTTTCTATTTTATTTTATTTACCTGAATTTATACTTGTTCTTTCACTTTTCTGAATAAATTTGTAATTTAGAGAATACAATAGTCATCTAACGTACTGAATACACTCAAAATGTGTTTTACCAAGTCATGAATTGTAAATTAAATGGTCATGAGGTTTAGGTAATCCAATTATTATTAGGATAGACTAATCTTAAGGAAGAATCAGAGACAAAGTGGATTCCTTAAACCCATTGAATTCATATGTTTCTTGCAAAAAAATAAATAATTTAAGATACTCTATATAGCAACTCAAGAAAGAGAGTTTGGATAAACATAAAATTCAGATTTTATCAGAATAGGTGTAACTAATCCCTTACATTTGTGTATGTCTTTCAGTACAAGCATTTACAGCAAAACCAAATACTTACTTGTATCCTAAATTATTATATTTGTTACATCAAAATCACATAACTTTGTTTGGTCATTTTAAAATTCATAAAATAAAATACCGTATCACTTTAGGTCACGATAGCCTTCAATATGCGTCTTCAAATCTAAACATGAAGCAATTAAGCTAATTATAATTAAAAACTAATAATATTATAATATAATAATGTTGAGATCTCAATTAAGTGGGAGCTAGTTTCCTAAAGCGTGAATCATACGATTGCTTGAACTTAAAAAGTAAAAAAGATGATATCTTGATTCATGCATTAATATGAATATTAATATTGCAAGAGACGACTAATTAATTGAACAATCACGAGTAGGGATAATCATTATTAGAATATATAGTATGATGATTTGAAGGTATATTTTATAATTTGTTCAACTAGTAGTTTGTCAATCTTTTGTTCAACCAAAAAGCAAGCTTATTTTGTCCAACTACATAAAATACTTCCATTTTCCATTTGTTGTTCTCGTGCTAGAGTGTTGCTATATCTTTTATCTTGGGGGGGGGGGGGGGGGGGGGGGGGGGGGGGGGGGGGGGGGGGGGGGGGGGGGGGGGG
>JAJONR010008763.1:0-22538 GCA_029582245.1 Solanum etuberosum
TCCATTCTTTCCAACTCAAATTCATCCATACAATTATGAATCACTAATGAAAATCATAATTCTTGGCCATAGAGTTTCAAGAAACTAATTCAAGAAATCTCAAGAAAGGTTTTCTTGATTTTTCTCCTTCAAGCTAGGGTTTCAAGGCTTCTAATAAAGTTCTTCTTCAAGATTCTTTAAGAACCTTGTTCTTCCAGGTATGTAAGGCTATCATAGTGTTGGACTAGTTCATCCTCACGTCCTACATCTACTTTCAGATCACTAAAAGAGTAATCTAGGATTCTTTCCCTAGATTTGAGTACTCTTGAGATAAGTTGATTTTGAGTTCTTGAGTTCATGTTTCTTTTATAAATTTTATTCCTAATTATTGAGTTTCTATATTGTTATTGAGATCCTTGAGTTGATTTGTTCATGTCTATATTTCAGCATGAACCCTATTTTGAGTTATAAATTTTGAAAAAACATTTTTTAAATCCAACACTTGAGTTCTTAAACTGAGTTTTGAGAAAGTAAAGATGAGTTTTGAGAAAAACAGTTTCTAAAACATAATTAGTATGACAATCGAGTATGCCATCAATGTTTAAGCAGTATGGTATCCATATATACCATCAATATTTATGCAGTATGACTTCCCGAGTCATCAATGATCATATTATAATATGAGTTTGAAATGTTTTTGAGAAAGAGTTTTCAAGTATGATTATAAGGGGACTATGTATTCCCAGAGGTATCAATTTTTACATTGATAAAAGAGAAACTGAGATTTCTAAATGAGTTATGAGTTCAAAAGTTATTTCAAAAGCAGATACCTCTTTTAAGAGGATAGTTTGAGCAATTATCTCAAACGAGAGGAAGAGTTATATTTTTTAAAACATATGAGCATGAATATATATATTATTGAGAGTAGTGTTGAGCACCGATATGGGGAGAGTTCAGACAACTCATAGTCCCCATAAACCATGTATGCCAACATGGGTAAAGGGTCATACTTTTTAGATGATTCCTTATTGTTTTTATGCATAGCTTAGTGGATCCACTTAGCTAAGGTGTTCTATACCCCGGCAAGGTATAGGACAGTTCTGGCAGTGTAGGGGAGACGTTGTATCATCACATAGCTCATAGTGATGGTTGTCAGTTAGAGAATCTCCCAATAGAGTTAAAGTGTATATTTATATATCACTTATTATGTTGAATTCAGAGATGAGAAGTAGATTGTAAAGCTAACTAATTTAACTCCTTTATTTCTTTACATTCAACTTAAGTACATTGTTATCTATTCCAGTCCTTTCTTTCAGTTATTTGTTATTCAGCTATATTACATACTCGTACATTCAATGTACTGATGTCATTCGACCTGCATCTTTTAATGATGCAGATACAGGTTATTAGGATCCTCAACAAGATTCTCTTGAGATCACTTCATCCGCTCGTCTGCTTATGAGTGAGACCTCCTTGCTTTCGGATTACTCCATTTTTATGAGTTTTTAGTAGTAGTTCTTTTGAGGAGTCGTGGGTCTTGTCCCGACACTCATATTTGTATTGTAGAGGCTTCATAGATAGACACTTTTGGAGAGTCTTTCAGTTTTAGAGGTTTTCTTTAAAACTTATGTTTCATACTCAGTATATTCAGCAAAGTTTTGTGATTCAGTAAACTATTTTTTAAACTTTTCTTTCAATTTGATGCTTATGTATTCTTGAGTTAGTCTTCAGCTTGTAGTCAACCAGGAGGAGGGTTCGCTTGGGGACCAGCAATGGTTCTCAAGTGCCAGCCACATCAAGGGGGTAAGCTTGGGTCGTGACACTTGTGAACTTGATGATCAAGAATCTGAACTGTTATCTCCTCATAAGATAGTTTTTCCTTAATACCAATATTCTCAGTAGGTATAATAAGTGAATGATCGCCCATACACTTCTTCAACACAGAAATGTGGAATACTGGATGGACTGTTGCTAACTCTGACGGTAGCTCCAAGTCATAAGCTACATTACCAATCCTCTTGGATATCCTGTAAGGACCAATGTACCGGGTACTGATTTTCCCCTTCTTACCAAATCTCATAACACCCTTCATGGGTGAAACCTTCAAGTAAACCCAATTATCAACCTCAAATTCTAAGTTTCTTCTCCCAACATCTGTATAGGATTTTTAATGACTTTGCGTTGTTTTCAACCTCTCTTCAATACTCTTCACCTTCTCCATGGCTTGATGAACCAAGTCTGGCCCTATCAACTCAGCTTTACCAACCTCAAACCATCCATTAAGAGATCTACACCTTCGCCCATAAAGAGCCTCGTAAGGAGCCATCTGGATGCTAGAGTGATAGCTATTGTTGTAAGCAAACTCTATGAGAGGTAAGTGATCATCCCAATTACTTTTGAAATTGATCACACAAGCCCTCAACATATCCTCTAAAGTATGAATCATACGCTCTGCTTGACTATCAGTCTGAGGATAGAAAGCACTACTCAAATTTACCTTTGACCCAAACCTTTCTGGAAAGACTTCCAAAATTGTGCGGTTAATTGTGCGCCTCTGTATGAAATGATGGACACAGGAACTCCATGAAGTTGGACTATCTCTTGAATATATAACCTGGCATAATCTTCTACCGAAAAGTTAGTCTTTACCGACGAGAAATGGGCTGATTTAGTCATCCGATCTACAATCACCCAAATCGAATAATGCTGTCTGTGAGATCGCGGTAAGCCAGTAATGAAATCCATATTGGTCATCTCCCACTTCCATTCTGGAAGATCTATATTCTGAGCCATACAACCAGGCCTTTAGTAATCTTCTTTGACTTGTTGTCAATTTGGGCACTTGGCAATGAAATTTGCAATACACCTCTTCATACTACTCTACTAATAGACTTCTCTCAAGTCACGGTACATCTTTGTGGAACCGGGATGGATTGAATATCTGGAGCTATGAGCTTATTCCATGATCCTCTCTTGGAGTTCATCCACCCTTGGTACACAGAACCTACCTTGATACCTCAATACACCATCTTTCCCTTGTTCAAAAGCCATCACCTTTTGCTTATGAACATTCACTTTTAATTCAAGTAAAATGGGGTCTTGGTCTTGTTTCTCCTTCACCTCAGATACTAATGATGATTTAGCCCCATTCCTCTCCACCACTCCACCCTCATTGGAATCTAACAAACGGACTCCCAAACGTGCAATTCTGTGCTCATATTTGGCCAATTCTTTCTTGCCCTCCTCAATGTGGGCAATACTTCCCATAGATAACCTGCTCAAAGTATCAGCAACAACATTAGCCTTACATGGGTGATAGAGGATACTCATATCGTAATCCTTGAGCAACTCTAACCACGTCCTCTGTCTGAGATTAAGCTCTTTCTGACTGAAAACATACTGGAGACCCTTGTGATCGGTGAACATATCTACATGAACACCATAGAGATAATGATGCCATATTTTCAAAGCAAATACTACAGCAGCCAACTCTAAATCATGAGTTGGGTAATTTTTCTCGTGAATCTTAAGTTGTTTGGAGGCATAGACTATAACCTTACCATTCTGCATCAATACACAACCAAGTCCAACTCTGGACTCATCACAATACACAACAAAACTTTTTTTACCCTCCGGTAGGGTCAATACTAGGGCAGTAGTTAACTGGGTTTTCAATTCCTGAAAGCTTTTCTCACAAGCTTCAGACCATTGAAACTTTACTGTCTTCTGAGTCAACTTTGACATTGGGGATGAAATAGATGAAAACCCCTCGACAAACCTTCTATAGTAACCAGCCAATCCCAAGAAACTCCTTATATCAGTTGGAGATGTAAGTTTGGGCCATTTCTGCACTGCTTCAATCTTTTGAGTATCAACTCGAATCGCTTCTCTAGATACAATGTGGCCTAAGAACGCCACAGACTCAATCCAAACTCACACTTAGAAAATTTAGCATAGAACTCTCTATCTTTGAGAGTTTGGAGAACTACTCTGAGATGACTAGCATGATCCTCCTCATTCCTTGAATAAACTAGTATGTCATCAATGAAGATGATAACAAACATGTCTAAATATGGCTTAAATACTCTGTTCATAAGATCCATAAATGTTGCAGGAGCATTAGTCAAGCCAAAAGACATAACAAGAAACTCATAATAACCATAGCGGGTCCCGAATGTTGTCTTCGGGATGTCACTTTCTCTTACTCTCAACTGATGATAGCCAAATCTGAGGTCTATCTTAGAAAAGCAAGTGGCACCTTGAAATTGATCGAAGAGATCATCAATTCTCGAAGGAGGATACTTATTCTTTATAGTAACCTTGTTCAACTAGCGGTTATCTATGCACATCCTAAGACAACCATCTTTCTTCCTCACAAATAAGACCGGAGCACCCCAAGGTGAAACACTAGGTCAAATAAAACCTATTATCAAGAAGATCTTTCAACTGCTCTTTTAACACAGTTGGAGCCATTCTATATGGAGGAATGGAGATAGGTCGAGTATCGAGAAGAATGTTTACGCCGAAGTCTATTTTTCTCTCAAGAGGAACTCCAGGAAGATTCTGGAAACTCATTCACAACTGGAACTGACTGAATTGGCGGTGTATCAACACTAGAGTCATTAACTGGGACTAAGTGATAGATGCACCCCTTAGAGACTAACTTTATGGTCTTAAGGCATGAGATGAAACGACCCTTAGGCCCTGCTGAACTACTCCTCCACTCTAGAATAGGCTCATTAGGAAACTGGAACTTTACTACTCGAGTTCTACAATCAACTAGGGCATAAAAAGCATGAAGCCAGTCCATACCTAGAATAACATCAAAGTCCACTATGTCTAGCTCGACTAAGTCCGCCATGGTGTCCTTGTGATTGACAGAGATGACATAATCACGATAAACTCTCTCGGCTAGAATAGACTCACCAACAGGTGTGGAAACACTGAAGGGCTCAAGAAGTCATTCGGGAAGGATATTGAACCTCATAGCTATATACAGAGTCATAAAAGATAGACTCGCACCTGGATGAAGTAATGCATATACATCAAAAGTAAAGACTTTGATCATACCCGTAACAACATCTGGTGAATTTTCCTGCTCTTGGTGACTAGTGATGGCATATATACGGTTTCTCATCCGCCTGTACATGAAGTAGCTCCTCTTGGAGTATCTCTGTCTACCGGAGCCACCGAAGAAGATTGGGCTATATTTCCCCCATTACCATTACCTTGCAGGTTCTTAGGGGACTCTCTCATGAAGTAACTTGTATGAACAGACCTGAAACAGACAGTGGAGCCATCACGACACCCCCTGGGTGGTTTCTACCACACTTAGCACATGTAGGAGTCCAGTTGGCCCCTTGTGCCACACTACCTTGAGATTGAGTAGGTCGAGCTCTAAAGTTCTGTGAATTCTTATTCCTGAACTCACCTCTATTCTTTGGTGCAGGTGCACTAGCAGATGATGGAGGAAGCCCAGTTGGCCTTTGTTGTGACAATGAACAATTCACATTCCCGGTCTTCTGTTGTCCGAACTCATTACCTGTTGTCTTAGCCCTCTTGTTACGGAACTCCTCCCTATCCTTCAGCTTATCTTCCTCAACCTGTTATACATGGATCATAAGCCTTGCTATGTCCATGTATGCTATCAACATAGCAGCCTTACCCTCTTTGCTTGAAAAGTGGGATAGCCCAGACACAAATAGACTCATCATGCTTCTCATATCAGCCACCTTCTCCGGAGCATAACGAGACAGTTGGGTGAACTTGAGGTTGTACTTATCACGCCCCGAGCCTACACCCTGGATGTGGTCGGACCTCAAGAACCATTTCTGGTCCCCAAGCGAACCCTTGGGTTGGCTCAATACTCAGCGGAAAACTTACTCAACATTAGATGAACTCGAAAGTAAAGATTTAACTCAAATGTCTCAAATACAAAACTCGGAATATTTAAAAATATTCAACTAGCCATAAGAAGGCAACTCAAGTCTTAAACATTTAACAATGGAAATAAAAAGACTCCTAAAAAAAACTATTGTCTATGAAGCCTCTAATAACTATGATGGAAGTTGGTACAAGACCCACGACATCCTAACAAGACTGAAAGTAAATGTGTAACCCTCCGGAAGCAATGAGTCTCACCAAAGCAAATTTGGAACTACAAGTGGTATCAACGGTGCGCCTGTTGATGACCCTGAATACCTATATCTACATCAAGAAAAATGCCGGCCAAATGGAATCAGTACATGGACTGTACAAGCATGCAAGGGAACTCTTAAGCACAAACATAAGCTTAAGGAAGAACATACTCACCTCATCTCAACTCAACTCAACTCAACTAAAGGATATTCAAAGATACTCAATTCAATTCAATATAAAAGCAACAATAAAGATGCATTATAAAGAAAACTTTTAAAACAGTAGATAATAACTCAATGTATTTAAAAATACAATATTAACTCTTTTACTCTTATTTGGGAGATTCTCTAACCGACAACCATGATTGTGAACTATGTGATGATACATCATCTCGCCCACGTTGCCAGAACTGTCCTATACCTTTCCGGAGTATAAGACATCCTCAACTAAGTGGATCCACTAAGCTATGCTTAAAATCAATAAGGAATCATCTAAAAAGAATGACCCTTTACCCATGTTGGCATACATGGTTTATGAGGGCTTTGAGTTGTCTGAACTTGTCCCCATATCAGTGCTCAATACAACTCCCAATAGTATAACTCATGCTCATATGTTTAAAAACATTTCCTCATCCTCATACTTTGAGATTATTATTCAAAAGGTTCTCTTAAAAGAGATAGTGCTCAAAAACTCCTCATGAACTCATTTGGAAATCAAGGTTTCCTCTCATTTTAAATGTAAAACATTTACTCTTAGGAATACTTATTTCCCTTATATTCATTTTGAAAACATGAATTCAACTTTCCTCATCCTCATTCTCAAGTACTCAAGTCTTAAAACAAGTTTTAAATGTTTGTAAAAGACTTCTCAAAACAACTTAAATAACTCCCTCGAACTTTACTGAACTCTATCTTGAATTTGAAATGTGAATTCAAAAGTTATGATTTATGATATATAGGATCTCTCGATGATTAATGAAGGTTTAAATAGTTAGGATTAAGAAGATAATGAAAGCTCGACTCAAAGGAACAAGTGTGAAACGAGAACGAAGGATAAAAGTGGCCTGACTCTTCGGGCGTAGGGGTGGCACGTCGTGCAGGCCTCCAACTACTACGGCTGGTTTCTAGTGCACTGCTGGTGCCCCACGCCAGCCCTACTGGTGCATTGGGGGCGCGGCGCCCCAAACCTTTTCCAGAAAGTTCCGATGAATTTTTCTTCTCGATATTTTTTGCCCCAATTCACCTAGAATCGATTGATTTCTTCCAAACTCTCTTAGATTTGTATACCTAATATAAGCAAATAAAAATCTACTTAAATCTCCTCATAATTTCACCCCTCAAACTCAAAACCCTCACCTCAAGAACTCATCGAAACCCCATTTACAAAGAATGAAGAACGAAACCTCAAGAATTTCATCAAGAACCTTAATACACGAATTTTCATGGACGAAATTAAATTAAGAAACTCATGATCGGCGTGAGGGTGAAAGAACCCATCACTATGAAAGCTTAAATACCTCGTAAGGATAAAATCCTTGGCGAAATCCCTCGAAGATCGCAAGAATCTTGAACGCTTGAAACTTTTCTCCCTTTTCTCCTCTTGAACTTTGCCCCAACCTTCCAAACGTTTTAGAATTTAGCGTAAACTGATTTTGATCAGCTTTGACCCCTAATTTGGGTGGAAAACTTATGGACTAAGTGGGGTAAGGAAAAGACCAAAATACCCCTCCATAATTCAGATTAATTTCCTTAACTGGACAGGCTGAACTCAAACGGGCATATATCCCTCATCCGAACTCAAAATTTAGCAAACTCGGTGGCGTTGGAAAGAAGACTCAAAAACTACTGAGCAATAGTTGGGGCACACTGTTGGCGTGGTCTGCCAGGCCCCAAACTACTGACCAATAGTTTGGGCGCGATGGTGGCGCGGTGCCCCATCCCCCTAGCCAGTTTTTGATGAATTTTCTTACTCCAATTCAAGGCCTAACTCATCTAGAATCGAATGATACACCCCAAAACTCATTTAGATTCATAAACCTAGCATAAATACTCGCAAAACCACTCAAATTCTATCAAGAACAACACTCATTCACAAAACCCTCACCTCAAGAACTCAACAAGACTCCATTGATAAAGAATGAATCTAAAACCTCAAGAATTTCTCAAGACCTAAATAAATCTACCTCAAGAATGAATCCATGGTAAAAGTTTACATGATTGGCGTGAGGGCGAAAGAACCCATCACTATGAAAGCTTACATACCTCGAAAGAACTAAGTTCTTGGCGAAAATCCTCAAAACTCGATGAACGCTTGAAACCTTCTTCTTTTTCTCCTCTTGAACTTTGCCCTAACCTTCTAAACATTTTAGAATGAGTGAAAACTTATCCTAATCAGATTATACCCCTAAATGGATGAAAAAACGTTTAGGCCTAGTGGGGTAGGGAAAAGACCAAAATACCCTTCCTTAAAATGGATGAAAATGCCTTAACTATAGAGACTGCAATCAAACGGGAATAGCTCCTCCATCCAAACTTGGATTTTTTGAAAACTTGATGGTGTTAGAAAGAGGACTCAAAGACCTTCGATTTGATACGTGATGGGACACTTAACTCATCCTGTGTTGAAAGTTATGGTCATTTGAAGTTGACCCAAAACTTAAAAACTGACCAAAGTTCAACGTGTTACAATATCAATTTCATGCAATACTGCCATCATGATTTATTTCTAGTCTACTTTTACAATCAACATCCTAAACATGTCGGTTCAATAGAGATTAAATAGTCGTTGGAGGAAAAGAACACATACAAGAAAATCCCAAGGCATTATCTGAGTGTTTAGGGCTATTCATATTTCACCATTCCCACTCTTAACAGATTCACCCCCACCCCCACAGAATATAATGTGCAATGTCCCCTATACATGAAAAATAAAGATCTAAAGTTGAAGACAAAAATGTGGCACTTTAAGTGCCAAAGAACTAGGCAGAGGCATGTGGATCCGCTGATGGGACCCTGGTGCAACAATTTATGCCTTCGTAGTAGTCTAAGGGATGCCATCAGTAACGTCCTCTGAAATAATCTGAGAAGCACCATCAGTAGTGCCCCTCAAACCGGATGCTCCGGCTACCAAATGTCGGGCTCTTTCCTATCACAACTCATCATCAACTAATGATTGTTGTTTTGCAGCCTCAAATTCATACGGCTCTTTATTTTACGCGCGCCGCTCCTTAGCTCCATCAACAGTATCATCAGAAGTCCGTGTACAATTCCCAGGTGCACGAGAGGGGTCAACATCACCAAATAAGGCTGGAAGAGATCACCTCTAGAATCTATGGGTGAAGGATTTGGTGCAGTAGATACAACAGCAGCCAATGTATCTACATCAGCCCGGAGTATTGCCAACTCAGTCTGGAACCCCGAAAGATCTACACTCGATGTAGTATGGAGCCTGGCTAGCATCCCTAACTCGAAGATGTCTATCCTCCTCTATGTGGACAGAGTCTGCTCCACAATAAAAGCCTACATCCTCACCTATAAATTCTGAACAACCTGCCACATCCAAGGTCGAAGATGTTGCAGTAACTGCATCATCTAGGTCTCTAGTCGCTGAATTCTAGCTATGAACCGTAGAAATTCCTACTACCTGTAGATAGAATTCGTACAAGTCTAATTTGGAAATTGGCAACACTAACCTTTTAGGAATTTCTATGAGGGGAAAGTATGGATCGTAGAAATTTCTACCCTTCGTAGAAGACCCTCGTAGGTCTCAAAAAGTCAGATTTGTGTGGTATTTCAACAAAGCCACATGCACAACTTTAATCTTATCAGCCCAATCTAGTTTAGTAATGTATTCACACATCATCACAATTCACAAAACAATCATACCTGGGTAATTTTTTAAATTACAATTCAATCAAAACAACAACTAGATCTCAATTTAAACCCTAAGTCAAGTTTTATTTTAATTCAATCCATGCAACCTAGAGAACACATAAGTAACCAATCGATTACACCCACAATAATCTCATCCCCAGGATTGACTTGAGCATTTCAACGCACCATAATTATTGGCAACCCTTAATCAAGTATGCACAACTCCATATTCATCAAATTAGTTACGTTATGATAACAAATCCATTCCTTAGTAGTGTTTGAACTTGAATTGTGTGTGTGAGTGTTCGGTGAAATACTTGACTGACTCGATCACTTTCTGTCACTACAGCCCGCGACTGCCCTTAAGGAGTTGTGAAGTTGAGGGTGAGAAAGGAAAAGGAAGAATGGAACTTTGAGGACAAATGAAGTTTTAGTAGTGGAGAAATGGAAAGGAAATAGTTGGGAAGGGATATTAAGGGGTTGTAACAGTTAGAGTAGAGAAAAAATGAGGGATAAACGTGAATTTTGAATTTGGAGGGTTTTATTGAAGAAGGGTCACGGGTCGAGTGTTGTTAATTTAAATTGACCATGTACGACGGAATTCCATGTACGGACCGTAGGAATTCCTATGATTCATAGAAGGGAGTTGGACTCTATACTTAGTAAATTTTAGAAGCATATATGGAGTCTACGAGTACAGACTATGAATCGTAAAATTTCAACGGTTTGTACTCTGCACTCGTAGACCTAAAGTTGTTGTATTTTGATTTAAATTTTATGGATGTCATCTACGTTTTGTTAAATTAAATACGACTCGTAGATGAGACCCTTAGAACAAGTCCTTAATGTTTTCATCTCACCAATGTTCTATGAATAGGGCCTACGGTCCGTAGAAATTTCTACAACCCGTAGGACTCTCTACACTTAATTTTTTTCTAGAGTTTTCTTTTTATCCTGCACATCTAGCAAACATTAGGCCTTCCTTTTACATTTTCTTGACACTATTTTGACACGGATCCTAAGTTAACCTATTCTAGCTAAAAAATCAAAAACTAAAAATAGAAAACTTTAAAAATAGATACTTTACATTTTGGGTTGCCTCCCAAGCAGCAGTTGATTTAACGTTGCAGCACGACGCAAGCTCCTTGACCATTTCGACTTCATCAAGATCCCATTCTTCAATCACCTCTTTGACTTCCTCCAGTTCCCCTAAGTAGATTTTTATCCTCTAGTCATTCATCTTGAACCATGTTCCTTCATCATTCTCAAGTTCAACTGCTCCATGTGAAAACACTTGCACAACTCTAAATGGTCCCGTCCACCTTGATTTGAGTTTGCCAGGAAAAAAATGCAACCTTGAATTAAAGAGAAGGATTAAATCACTGGGAGCAAATTCACACTTTTCGATCTTTTGATCATGGTACTTTTTCATCTTTTCTTTGTACAAGGCTGAACTTTCATACACTTTTAGGCAAAACTCATCAAGTCCATTCAACTCATTTAACATCTGATTTGATGCAGCACCCTAATCTAGATTAAACTTCTTGAGTGCCCACATAGCTTTGTGCTCTAGCTCTACAGGAAAGTGAAGACTTCCCAGAAACAAGTTGGTAAGGAGACATACTTATGGAGGTCTTGAATGCAGTATGATATACCCATAAAGCATCATCAAGCTTCCTCGACTAATCAATTTTTTTCACATTCAGTCTTTTTTAAGGATTCGCTTTATCTCTCTCTTTGACACTTCAACTTTCCCACTAGACATCAGATGATAAGGAGCTGTTACTCTATGCCGAACACCATACTTCTCAAACAATGCCTTGAATAGCTTATTAAAAAAGTGAGAACCTCCATCGCTGATAATCGTCCTTGGTGTACCAAATCTGGAGAACATATTCTTTTTTAGGAATGCGGTGACACTCTTTCCTTTATTGTTTGAAAGTGCAACAATTTCCATTCATTTAGATACATAGTCAACCGCTACAAGTATGTACTTCATCCCATTCGAACTCATAAATGGACCCATAAAGTCAAGGCCCCATACATTGAATAATTTAATCACCAAAATTGGAGTAAGTGGGAGTTCTTACTTCCTTGAAATACTTCCTTCTCTTTAACATCGGTCAAAATACTTGGCGAAATCATGAGCATCTTGGTGAATGGTAGGCCAATATAACCCACACTGCAAGATCTTATGAGCAATCCAGATACCAATATGATGACCACCAACAGGAGATGAATGACAAGCTTCCAATATACTCATCATCTTAGTCTCAGGAACACAATGACAAATAGTCTCATTGGTGCAAATACGAAATGGATAAGGCTCTTTCCAGAAAAACATCTTCACATCAGACATGAATTTTCTTATTTGATGGAACAACAAATCCAATGGCATAACATCACTCGCCAAATTATTAGCAAAATTTGTGAACTAAGGGATAAGAACAAAAGAAGCAACAAAAACCTGATCCTTAGGAAAACGTATCATCAATTTCAACTTCATCAGCCAATTTCAACATTGTTTCTTCCTCTAATCTGGAAAAGTGATCAACAACTTGATTTTTTGTCCCTTTTCTATCTTTTACCTCAAAATTAAATTCTTGCAACAATAACACCTACAGAATTAGTCTTGATTTTGCACCCTTCTTTGCCAAAAGATACCTCAACGTAGTATGGTCAGTGTGCACAATGACTTTCGTACCAAGAAAATAGGATCTAAATTTCTCAAACGCCAAGACTACAATAAGCAATTCTTGTTTAGTAACGGTGTAGTTTTTTTAGCAACATTCAGGGCTTTTCTCGCATAATAAATGGGATGAAGAATCTTCTCTCGCCTTTGCCCCAAAACTACGCCAAGCGCCACCCCACTCGCATCACACATAACTTCAAACAGTTGTCCAAAATCCAGTAAAATAATAATCGATGCAAAAATCAACTTCTCTTTCAACCCTTCAAACACTTTCAAACAAGAATCATTGAACTCAAACTTTGTCTTCTTTTCATGAAACTTGCACAATGGGTGCGCTATTTTGGAGAAATCTTTGATAAATCTGTGATAAAAACCAACATGTCCCAGAAAGCTTCTAACACCCTTTAAAGAGATGTGTGAGGGCAACTTTTCAATCACTTCAATTTTTTATTTATCAACCTCCATATCTTTATGAGAGATCCGATGATCCAAAACTAAGTCCTTTTGTAACACCTCGAATTCAAGAAAGGCTAGGAAGGGGTTAAGAGAGCAAGTCACAATCCCAAAACTGGACCATGGGACCATCCACAGTGCCCTAGACGGGCTGTGAAGGGGACCACAACCTGTTTTGGTGCTCGTAAAGATGTTCCAGAACTTGCCCAAAAAGCTTCCCCTCCCACAGACCCTTAGACCTCCCATGGTGAGGATGACGGGACGTACAAGTGGTCGTGAAGGGGTCGAGTAAGTAGGGGTTCTCCCCTAGCCACTGGTCAAAAGGCACGGACGTCAAAATGGCCCATGAAGTCATCCGTGAAGGGTTTTCACTAGACTTAGAGTTTAGGGTCACCTTTAAATCATCATATTTTTAGCACAAAACAAATTGGGTGACCCATGACCTATCAAATTAATGATCTCTGAGTCCTCTTTCTGACGCCACCAAGTTTGCCTAATTCTAATCTCGGAGTAAAAGTTTATGCCCAAAATAGTGAAGCCCTGTCGGGTAGAAATTCTTCATGATCCATTTAACGGGTCGTGGTAGTGCATGACGGGCCGTAAAGGCCTCCTTGATTCCAATTCGGCAGTTTTCAGTCAGGGACTTTTGGGTCTTTTCCTCCAATTGTTTTAACTCAATACTATGTCATTTTTCCTTCTACCCAAATCCCTATATAATTATTTTAAACCCCCGAATCACCCAAACTCAATTCATTCTCTCAAATTCTCAAAAGAGGATCAAGCTCTTCCTCTCAAAATTTCTCTCTCTAGAAGTTGAAGAAAAAAGCTAGGGTTTCAAGATTTTGGCATCAAGGTATGATAGTTTTCATCCATGGAGCCATTTCCTCCATGGAGCTCTCAAATTCTCCAATTTACAAAGTTAGAATTCCCCAATTGAGTTAAGGTTTTCTTCCATATCATGGGTTACTTTCAATGTTGATTTATTTGATTGATTTATGAACTTTTATGCATGAATTAAAGTAATTGCATTTTTTTAAGTTGATTTCTCATGAAATCATGCATAATCCATGTTTTCTAAGCTATGTTGATATAATGTGGGTCTTGAACTATGAAAGATGAATTTATGAAAATATGCATGTCTTCTCTTTATGAAATTGATCTAAATGAACTTGAAGATGCATTGACTTTGAAGACATGATGAAGCTTAGGAATTATTGAAATGAATGCATGTTCATGAAAGTATCTTTATGACTCAAGAAAGTTTATAGATGAGATTGTCTATATGTTTTGTGAAGCTTGGCCACATGACATGAATGACATCTGTATTTGCCCTCAATGCTTTTCGGGCTATTTTCTTTAATTAGGTCTTCATTAGTATGGTATCTGGATATTCCATCAATGATTATAGGCCATGATTTCAAAACTATTTCCATAAGTATTAGGGGCATCTCTAGCATGAAGTGAATGACTATGGGCCTTAAAATCTATTATAAAAAGATCATGGACGGTGAATGGTTTTCTCACGCATGGTCTAAGGAGTTATCCTATGATAAGGTATGTGGCTACTACCCATGTCTCTTAGTGATAAGATAAGTCAAGACTTAATAACTACTCCGTGGGATTTATGCTTAGCACCGAGAGGATATTGAGATGGAAGCTCTTCCGTGTTGAGGTCGGGTTTCTAGAAGCAATCTCCTTATCCCTTACCTATGTGCCCCTATAGAATGATTGTCTAGATAGACATTAGCTAGTGGATCCACTTTAGCTCAGATTCATGGTCCTACCTTTGCAAGTAGGACAACCCTTTTCGGTGTGGGAGACACCAGGGGATCATGTTATAGCTCACATGGTCTTTATGCCGGTTAAGGCTAATTTCCACAATAATGAACTAAGATTACTTCAAGAAGTATCTCACATGTGTTCAAGATGATTTTACTTGCATTGGTCATGATTACGTTTTATGTTTTCTAACCCTTTTATCTTATGTTTTAACTTGGTCTTTGCATATTACAAAAATATCCTTTTTAGCATGATTTCATATTTTTATGCATGGCTATCATACTTAGTGCATTTTGTACTAACGCATACTCTTGCCTATATTTCTTATCCTAAAATGTAGGGTCCGACGATTCTGATTCGCACCTCCGTGACTAGGATCTCTTAGTAGTTGAAGATTGAAGATTGGTGAGGCCTCATGTTTCGAGGACCAAGCTTTTATTTTATCATGTCTTTTCATTTTAGTTTTGAACTTGATGTACGGGTTACGTTTCGATTTCTTCGTATGTACTAGATGGCTTTGATACGATGTTTAGACTTCCGCTTTTCTCTATAAAACTCATATATGTTGAAACTGTCTTTTAAATCTTTTAAACTCTATTATCTTGTGTGATGTATGCTAAGTGTCTTGTATAGGGCCTTTCGGGGTCTTGTACGCCATGTTACGCCTAGGGGCTACCTTGGGTCGTGACACCTTTTTAACCATAAACTAACATTTCTCCCAATTTAGCACAAGATTGCATTCTTCATAGCATTTCAGAACATCACCTAAATGAGTCAAGCAATCATCAAACGAGTCACCTGATAACTCTCAAATCACCCTCTAAAACTAACTAAAAGAGTGAGCGATCGTAGTTAGTAAAAAACTCAACAAAGAGTGAGGTCGAATCCCATAGGGAATGGTATATCGTAGATAATTCCTTATCGAGAAATTTAAACTTTAAATTACCTCATTTGTAATAGTTAGAACACTTGGGTGGATGGTACCACCAACTTAATATAAATATTTGGTTATCAATTATCTTAATTAAACTAAAATCATAATGAAATCAAGAATTAACAAGCAATCTAGGGGTGCGGGGAATGGAAATCAATGTCACATAGGGGTGATTGTGTTGCTCTATAGTGATGAACATTCATGAATAGGCTAAGTCATCTTCATTGATGCTAATCATCTTTCGATCTTAAAGCATCTATGCATAGAATCTCCTTTCGGTCTCATCTATATGCCATTTCTAAACAACCCAATACCTTACTCTAATCTCTCTTTCAAGAATAGGGAAAATAGATCTGACCCATAACCTCTCTTTCAAGCAAGCCAGAGACATCAAACCTAAATTGCTAATATTTAACTTATTACCCACTCCAATTAATCTCTTTCGATCATCAATCGGAGATCGGAAGTAGGAATTAAGTTTGCAACCTTAACCCATAAGTTAATCCCATGGTAATTAGGCCAAATTTATGCATGAAAAACAACAAAACAGAGCATAGCACAATACCCACTACATTAAATCAACACCCAACCCCATTTGAGCACCCCTAGATCTTTGGGTTTTAGCCACCCATCACAAAAATTAAAGGAAGTATACATTTCATGAAAGCAGCCATGGGTAACTTGAAATCAAGCAATTCAGAGTAAACCCACTTGAGATTCAACTTCAATTTATCAAATTCAAGCTTCAAATTTTATAACCCCAAGAACTAGAAAAGTGTTCTTCTCAAAGGTAAAATGTTCTACTCACTATTCAACTCTCCTTGTTCAGTGTCTGAATTCTCCAAAAAAACTCTCCTAAAACTTGTAACCTTTGGGCTATGTATACTTTCCCAAAATTTGGCCCAAAATTAACTTAGTAACCAACTCGGCGACATTAATTTAGGCTCACCGAATCTGATCTGTAACTCTCCCTTTGCTCCTCAGCTCGCCTTGTGATGCTCTAGGCTTCAGGTGTTTGAACCTAAATTGGCGTACTCAATTGAGTCAGCCTTTCACGTTCGGCGAATCGCTGAATACCACTTCAGTCCACCGTTTGAGCATTAAATCTTTTCCTTGAACACTATCACTTTGGGCGATGTGCATCAGGATCGTCTTTCTAACTCAATGCATCGCCTTTTCTACTGGAGTTCGCCAACCTTATTTGGTAGACAAAAGTGTTATGCACTATCAATTTGGGTGGGGTAATGCTCAGTTGGCGATCCACCCTTCATGTTAAGCGATCAACAATGTTTGCTTTCAACTTCTTTTTACATTTTTGGCAATTCTTTCAAACATCAGTCATTGCCTTGTCCAATTTCCTTCATAGTTGCAAATCATCAACATTCGATTATAAAAGGACAAAGTTAGGCATTGAGGACACTAATTATTTAGCTAAATGGATATTAAATAACTGCAAATCTACCACTCATCATCACCAACCACAGAATAATTATCCATAAATACCTCAATAGTATCTTCCAACATATATCTGAAAAGATAGACATTATGCAATGTTGAAAAGTCGTTGGTGCATTTACACAACCCAAATGGAATCCTCTTGAAAGAAAACATCCCATAGGGGTAAGTGAAAGTAGTCTCTCTTGATCTTTCGGTGCTATAAAGATCTGATTGTAGCCCGAATATCCATCTAGAAAATAGTACCAATCCTTTCTAGCGAGACGATCTAACATTTGGTCCATGAACGGCATTGGGAAGTGATCGTTCTCTGTCCATGCATTCAACTTGCAATAATCCATGAAAACTCTCCAAACAGTAACCAGCCTCATCGATATAAGCTCATTCTTTGCATTAGGAACCACAATGATTCCTCCCTTCTTCGGCACACATTGAACTGGAATCACCCAATTACTATCAGCAATCAGATAAACTACTCCAACATCTAACCACTTGATAATATCTTTCTTCGCAACTTCTTGCATTGGTGGATTTAATATTATCTAGTGCTCAATGCTTGGTTTATAATCAAACATGAGTTGGATCTTATGAGAACATATATTTGGTGGAATACCTATAATTTCAGCAATCGTCCATCCAATCATTCTTTTAAAATGCCTCAACACCGATATCAAGGCCTCTACTTGGCCTTCATTCAAATCAGAAGCAATAATGACCAAAGTATTATTCTGAACCAAAAACATGTACCACAAATGAGATGGGAGAGCCTTTAGTTCCAGCTTCGAAGGCTCATCAATAGATGGTTTTGTAGGTGGAGTTTCACTGATTTTTAGATCCAAGTATAGCTTCTTTGGTGGGCGGCGAGTATAATCCTCCCAATCAAGTGCAGCAACTAAATCATTGTTGTCACGCCCCAAGGCTACCCCCTTGACGTAACACGAGACCTAGGATCACGAGTGACCCCAAGCTAACCATATGGTTGGCATACCATAAACATACTGAATTACTGAATAAGATAAATACTATGCGAAAGCTAAACAATAGATAACTAGAAAATGGGGAATACCCACCTAGTTTGAATGTATAAAACATACTAAGAGTTTAATAACACTGAAAGATCGAACTTAACAAGTCAAACTGATACTACTACTACGTCTGAAAAGCCTCTAACTAAGTTAAGTTGCTGGGACATGCCCCCCAGCTAACTCTAACAAAACTGAAAACTGAAAGTAAAGACTAAAATGAAAGCATGTATATTGTCCTTGAAATAAGATGACTCACCACTGCAGCTGCTGAGTGCGGACCGAGAATTGATATAAGCGCGACCTGAATGCAAAGTACCTGAACCTACATCATGAAAGGATGTAGCGCAGAGTATGCGTCAGTACTTTGGATGTACTGAGCATGCAGGATATAGATACTAAGATGAAAAAACATATATAAGCTGAAACAAGGCATAACTGAGCAATACTGTAAACTGAGCAAGAATGTAAATACTGAAAAGATAACTGAAGAGCAAAACTTAATGCAATGACTATGTACTAATCATGAACATGACCTGCTAAACTGAATATCGAAGTATATACTGAAAACCTGGTCAAATGCACTAAGAGTCTGACTGTGGGAGCTACTATTAACCGACATAAAACCACGTGAGCTAAACGTGGAGTCTGATGAATACACCCCATCGAGAGGACCCAATATACCTTGTCAGGGGTATAAAGGCATGACTGGCATGATCACTAAATTTGATGCCCAACAGAGGGGACTTATACTTCTACGGGGGCACGTAGTTCTGGGACTATGAGGGTACGCGGAACCCTAGTCCTACTCGGTGATAAGCCTACTCCCAACTGAATATATGTATGACTTAAATGTAACCGAAATACTGAGTAGCTCAAAATACTGACAAGCTACATTTATATACTGATATTGTGACATTTGAAATCTAAAGCATAATTATCTGTTTAACAGACCTAGCAAGTGTAATTCATGAACTAAGAGAATCTACACAAACTAGGGTTCTGAATTTCATACAAAGAATTAAGTAGCACTTTCAAGAAAACATGATATTTAGATTATGGATATTATAACAACTGAAATCATAATAATTCTCCAAGATTTTACAAACCCTAGGTCTAAATAAAATATGTAGAATCAAGAAACTCACTGAATTCTAGGGACCTAGTGGATGAAAGGAATCCACTAGTGAAATCCCACATACCTGGTGATGAAATCTACGAAGAAATCCTTCAATTTTGGGGCTGAAACTGAAGAAAACCTGTTGCGTGTTCTTGAGGAAAACTGGCACCTCTTTCTGTTCTCTTCGTTCTAATTTTTGGTGATTTTGGAGAACAAAGGTTTTAGGTAGGTTCTGACTAAATTATTAGGCTTAAACTGAGTAAAACGACGCAGTTTAGGTATTAAACGACGTAGATTAGATGCCCAATGCATAGGGGAAAAGATCAAAACAACCCTGACTTAAAAGCTGACGAGGGCCGACGACAGATCCACTGACGGACCGTCAAAGGGACCACGGCCCATCAAGTGGGTCGTGGTTCTTGGCTAGGGTCTACTGGTTCTGGGAGGTCCATACCACGGACCGTGAAGGCCACTGTGGTTCTTCACTTGGGCTGGAGGGTCTGCTGGCTCAGGAAAACAGACCCATCCACGGCCCGTCATCAAGACCATGGCCAGTGGTGGGCTCTGTAGTTTGATGCCTGATCCCTAGTGGATCTGCCTCACATCTACGAGCCTTCCCACGGCTCATGTGGGGGTCCACGGCCCATGAAGGGTCCCATGGTCCACCACTTCTGGGTGGCTGTGAACCACTAGTTGGTCGACGGACCGTGGTTTCTGTCACAGTTCGTGAACCCTTCCGTGGTTCACTAAATTTCCTGTTGTCCAGGTCTGTTAGGTTTGAGCTGTTACAATATCTCCTCCTTGGGAACATTCGTTCTCGAATGAAGTCTAAACTAGTTGAGTATGGAAGGAAAGAGCTGCAATCTCTACCACTAAGTACTAGAAACTGATATCTAACTGAACTGAGTTTCAAGAACATGCAAATATGCTGAAATGCAAGAACAGCTGAAGGAACATGATACTAAGATCGAATTTATGCAAGAGTAAACTGAGAGACTGGAGAGGAACTATTACCTGAAGTTGAAATGGAATCGGAAGGAAAGAGGTGAGGATACTTGGCCTTCATGGCTGCTTCTGTTTCCCTAGTATCTCCCTCTAAGGACTGACTCCTCCACAACACCTTCACTCAAGCGACTTCTTTATTTATCAACCTGCGAACCTGACGGTCAAGAATTTCAACTGGCACTTCTTTGTAAGTAAGATTATCCTTCACAGCCACACTCTCTAATGGTATTATTGCTACCGGATCACCCACACACTTCTTCAACAAGGAAATGTGAAAGACTGGATGAAACGCTGCTAATTCTGCTAGTAACTCTTACTCATAGGCCACATTACCAACCTTTTTTCAGGATTCTGTAAGGACCTACGTATCTAGGACTGAGCTTCCCTTTCTTGCCAAATGTCATCACCCCTTTCCTAGGTGACACCTTCAGGAAAAGCCAATCATCGATTTTGAACTCTAAGTCCCTTCTCCTCATATCTGCATAGGACTTCTGACGACTCTGAGCTGTCTTAAGTCTATCCCTAATGATCTAAACTTTTTCCATAGCCTCATGAACCGCATCTGGTCCAATCAAGGCTACTTCACCTACTTCAAACCAACCAATCGGATATCTACATCTACGCCCATATAGAGCCTCATAAGGGGCCATCTGAATACTAGAATTGAAGCTATTGTTATAGGCAAACTCTATGAGAGGTAGGTGATCATCCCAACTACCCTTGAAACCGATCACGCAAGCTCTCAACATGTCCTCTAAGGTCTGAATGGTACATTCTGCCTGACCATCCATCTATGGATGAAATGTTGTACTGATATTTACCTGAGTACCAAGACCTTTCGGAAATGATTTCAATAAATGAGAGGTAAACTGAGGACCTCTATCTAAGATGATAGACAAGGGAACCCCATGCAACCTGACTATCTCATGGATGTAGAGTTTGGCTTAGTCCTCGGCTGAATTTGTAGTCTTGACAGCTAAGAAGTGAGCGGACTTAGTAATTCTATCAACTATTACCCAAATGGAGTTATGATGTCTGCGAGTACGAGGTAAACCCGTAATGAAGTCCATATTTACCACTTCCCACTTCCATGTAGGAATGTTAATCTCCTGAGTCATACCTCCTGGTTTCTGATGTTCTACCTTAACCTGTTGACAATTAGGACACTTAGCCACAAAGTTTGCTATGTCCCTCTTCATGCCGTTCCACCAAAAGACTTCCTGTAGATCACGATACATCTTAGTGGCACTTGGATGAATGGAATACCTGGAGTTATGACCTTCTGTAAGGATCTTCTGCCTCAACTCACCCACATTAGGAACACATAGGCGACCCTGGTAACGTAGTACACCATCTCCCCCTTAGGAGAAAACCTCTACTTTCTGCAGATGAACTACACCTTTCAATTGAACAAATACAGGATCACTATCCTATTTTTCCTTAACCTCCGCTACCAATGAAGATTCTGACGCATTCTTAACTATCACCCCACTATCTGATGTGTCTGTAAGGCAGACTCCTAAGCGAGCAAGCCGGTGAACATCTTTGGCTAGCTCTTTCCTTTCTTCCTCTACATGTGCTACACTACCCATAGACAGCCTCCTGAGAGCATCAGCCACTACATTGGCCTTACCCGGATGGTAAAGAACATTTATGTCATAGTCTTTGAGGAATTCAAGTCATCTCCTCTGACGAAGATTCAACTCTTTCTGGGGCTCTCAGCCACTACATTGGCCTTACCCGGATGGTAAAGAACATTTATGTCATAGTCTTTGAGGAATTCAAGTCATCTCCTCTGACGAAGATTCAACTCTTTCTGGGGCTCTCAGCCACTACATTGGCCTTACCCGGATGGTAAAGAACATTTATGTCATAGTCTTTGAGGAATTCAAGTCATCTCCTCTGACGAAGATTCAACTCTTTCTGGGGCTCTCAGCCACTACATTGGCCTTACCCGGATGGTAAAGAACATTTATGTCATAGTCTTTGAGGAATTCAAGTCATCTCCTCTGACGAAGATTCAACTCTTTCTGGGGCTCTCAGCCACTACATTGGCCTTACCCGGATGGTAAAGAACATTTATGTCATA
>JAJONR010008764.1:0-33752 GCA_029582245.1 Solanum etuberosum
AATCGACAGTTGATCTCAAAGGATTCACAATTGAACTCAAAGACTTTCTTGAACTTTACTCTTAACAATAGAACTCTTTGCTAAAATGTCATTAGCTCTTCTTTCCCTCCCACAAATAAATTAAATAGTTTTTGGTATTACTTTAAAATATTTTTGAGGAAAGTTGACAAAGAGGTTTTTTTAAAACTCAAACTTGTATTGTTATTTTTTGTGCGTGCACAACATATTGGCATTGATAGGATCCAGAGAAGCACTTGAGTAATGATAAGTTCTTTATGATACCTATAAATTACGGATTCGAATCACAAAACCAATAACCTATTGTAATAATTTTACTCATCACACTCTAAGATTGGAAGTATATCAAAAGTGCAATAAAAATAAATTAAAACTCATAATTACACTCCGAGATAATCATTTAACGTTGGTAATTCAAGTCATTTGAATACCTCATCATTTACCCCCCACCTTGCCTCAAAGTCTAGCACCACCAAACTAGTTATTTCAAGTTCTCAATATTCATTTTTGATCAACTCGTTCCCTAGAAGTATGTGTGTTGCTCTATTGTATTTTGCCCCTTCATAACCCCCTTTTGTCAATTGTGTTTTGACTTTGAAGTACACAGTGGAGCAGCAACATTTTTTAAATTTTCAAAAACATTTTATCAGAAAAAAAAAAAAGTAGTTCTCCTGATCAAAAATCTTAACAATTGCAATAATCTATATGTTTTTACCAGGGGCGTCTCAATCATAAGACCACTAAAGCAACCGCTTGGGCCCCAGATTTTTTAGGGCCCCCAATATTTTTTAAATATATATATAGCATGTATTGATAAATTTGAAAAGAATTTTTTGGATAGAAAAAAATAATAGTAACTATTTATTACTTTATTTAATGTGGATGTTATTGTAATAATTGAGAAATGAAATAGTGTTTAGGTAATTATTAGCATCTTTTCTTACATGGCTACTTATTCTGTAGACTTATTTATATCTTAACAATTAGCATACACCCACATTATTATTCATACATTTACCCTTTTTAATTCATTTTTCTATATTTATTCTCTCATTATTGAATATTCTAAAGTCTACCAAACAGTAAAACATTTTGCATTATGCAAAATATATTGTTGTGTGTTTATAAAAAGATCAAATTAATTTTTTAGTGTATTCTTTAAATTTCAAGCACTACAAAAAATTAATACTATTTTAATATTGTTATATCAACTTATTAAATCCAGCGCAACTATTTCAATATCATTATATAAACTTTATAATGTTTTGAGTCAAGCTTTATTATTCTAACTTTATATTATATATTTTTTCATTGAAAATTTCATTGTTTGCATTCTTACTTCATAAGGTCTACGTACATTCTACCTTCTCGAGACTTCATTTGTAGGTTACATTAAGTATGTTATAGCTATTCAACTTATATACGATAACTCTTTAAAAAAAATTAAGGCCTCTCTATGAAATTTGGCTTTAGGCTCCCAAACTTGTTGAGACGGCCCTGATTTTTACTGCAATTTGCAAAGCTTCCGTTTTGATAATAGCATTAGTTTACCGTGGAAAAGTATTGTAAAATGTTTTGATAAGGCTTACAGGGTAGTTTTGTCAGTAGTTAATCTAATGCAAGTGTTAAAATCCTTTGTATTACTAATACCTAGAAATCTATGGTATTAGTAATACACTCCTTAATACACAATAGAGTGTTGCATTAGTTATACATAGCATGAAAAAATGTACCAAATAAGGTACAACTAATACACAAAGTTAATGCATGCATTATTTTTGCGAATACACTCTACCAAATGACCCCTAAATCTTTTATTTCTTAAAGTTTGGTTGCAAAATAGTGCCTTGAAGGAAATCTTCACTACAACTTCGGCAGAAATGATGATGCTTTTTTTTTAATAAAGAAAATCAAGATACTGCAATCTTGGTTCAGTCTCTATAAAAAAAAATTAAAGAATCAATACAATATTTTGAGAAATGACTTTTGTGCAACAGAATCAGTTAATAAATAAGCAAATAAAAATAGAATACGTGAGAACTAAAAGTAAACAGAAAAGACAGAAGAGAGGATAAACTCTTTAGCTAGAAGGCACCAACATGAATCTCCTTCAGCTCATTTTTCTTTTGATAAGCCCTTTGAAGAAGTCAAAACTGCATCCATTGAACAAAAACAAATTGTTAAACTACTAATGATCCAAGCAAACATGCTTAAGTTAATTAAAAAAACTAACAGCTCATGACTGCCAAAAATAACCCAGACTATAAGATAGAACCAAAAACAGCACCCCAATGATAGTAGTTATTCTTATCAGAAAAAATGAACCCCCAGTAAGTAATGAAAGAACAGCTCATCTTTGTTTTCCTTTTCATTTGAGTCACCTGCAGACGTAAATTTCCTAAAATAAAGCACACAAGGAAAATAGCACCTTTTTGAAATGCATACGCATTCATCTTTCGTTAAGTAGCAAAACATTGATTAGATAGTTCATTGGTTATCTGTCTTTTTGCCTTCTATACTTTTTTCTCTATGGCAAGTCGGCTAGAGAAATAGGAAATCCTTTTTGCAACTCCAAATTTTTACCCTTATCGACAAAGACAAGGGGAGGGCCTCGATTCTCAACCTAATATATCAGCAACTATTACTGTTCTTCTTTGACTTAACTAGCTCAGCCATGATAACTTCTGTACTTTTAGCTTTTTCTTGGGGTATAGAAGGCGCTGATCCTAGTCGAGGTAAATGAATCATACCCGATTCCAGGGAAAAGGCAAGGAACTTTCAACAGGCATGGTAAGAGAGGAAACAGACCAGCCTTAGGCCTCTTTAGCGACTCTATAGCTAACAGGTAGATGATATGAATAAGTAATTAGGTATTCACCTCATGTATTTATAACTAAAAAGCACTAGTGTTAACACAGCACTTTAAGGCAAATGTGTGAACTGTATCATTGTAAAGATTGTCTCACATCCAATCAGACATTATAGTTACTGAGTGGAGAAAAATGAAAAAGGAAATAAGTAATTTTCATTTGATTTCTCTGGGATACTACTGTAAACTCTAATTTCTAAGACTTCATTGATTTTGGTTTCAATAAAAGAGTCCACTTTTCGTCATTTGTACGTCGTAAAACTATCCCCATCCCAACTTAAAGATCTTACCTTGATTTTGGCATGGGTGATAAGGTGAGAGCTAAAACGTAGAATATCAGGATAGAAATGAGTCCAAAAGTAGAGAATTAACTTTTTATTTTGAAAATTTGAACTTCTTAAAACTGAAGTGGACACGATTAAATAAGAAACTAAAATAACAAATTTACATCAGATTTATATCTGTTGACAGTTGATAAAGTACTCAGGCAGATATTTTCATTGAAGATAACTGGAATGAGCAGTTCAGGATTTGTAACGATTGGGAGAGTAAATCAATATTTAGAACTTTAACAACAGAGAAGCTCGCTGAAATTCAAAATAACTTTCTCTGGTTTGGGTGGCCTGAGGGATGATAAATTCTCTAGAAGCTCATTGCTATCAATCTTTACAAAGGGAAACCTACTGGGGACAATCATAGATGGCCTCAGAAACAGATTTGACAAACCAAAGCACCTAGCAAAGTAGCATGCTTTGAATGGAATGCCTTATACAATGCATGTCTGGCTCAAGACAATTTACAGCAGAGAGGATATAAGCTTTATAGTGAAGAGGCTACAGAGCATGTAAATCATATTCTTTTGCGTCCCACTCTTTCCACCCATCTCTACTGTTCTACATCTCTTCCAGCCTTTGTTTCTTGCTATCTTCTATTGTTGATGATTATTGTTATTAGTGCTTAGAAGTAAAAAAAAAAAGAAGACAAAACAGTAGTTTCTAAACATTAAACAAGATTACAAAAACATTCAGTGTTTGGTTATCAAGATTCAAGATCATAAGCAAATCAGATTGGCATCCACTAATTAAGTATTGGTCAAAGACGCATTAAAAATGGTTCAAATCAACATACTTCTTTTTACCGAATGTCGGGGAGATACTATTGGCAAAAGAATTGAAAAGATATGACAGGTTATGTTAAATATGTTTAGCCTCAAGACAAACCTGTTGCCATCTGGGTGTAACTCACACATTTGACCATCATCTGTGATTCCTAATAAATACCCTGAGGATGTCAAACCCTGAAAGTACAATCATTTGTTTATGTAGCTAATTACAGGGATAAAACAGTTTACTAGAGCAAGGACAGCTAAGAGAAGTATGAAAATTATATGGTACTAATCAAAACAGGAATTAAAATAAACTTCAGAGCGTGTTCACTTCATGGGGATTGATGAGGGGTGCCAGCTTCAGCTGAGTGATTATAAAAAGAAAAACAATCAACAAATATCACAAGCATAAACTAAAGGGTGGCACATGTCACATCATGGAAGGGAAGAATCAACAATCAAGGATTCTGTAGTAACACAGTCTTCTACAGGTTCCTTACCCTCTTCACAAGAATAAGAAGTGGTAGCTATTCATGACCTCTCTTTTATCTGTTCAGAGATCCTTCATTAAACTCATCCTAGATATCACTTCAGTTTCCTATACTTCACTCTAACTCAAGACGTTGAACCCAGTTTAACTCATGGATAGCATATTAACAAAATCAAATTGAGAGGTTAAAGGGGAAAAAAAGATATTTGGTAACTGGTACATCGCACTATAACTCCATATTTTCTTAAGAGCACACTATTCCCTAATGTGTATTAGGAGAAAAGTCACCCCTAACAACAACTAGGCCTCTATAGCAAGCAAGTCGGGATTGGCTATGAATCCTCATTGACCATGTCGTTCCATGTGAAACTCGTCTCAGACAAGCATTGCGGCTTGCGCAACATAAACAATTAAATAGAAATAAAAAAGACTAGAAGTTCTCTATTTTCTATTGGGAGAAAAATATATGACAAGACTAAGAAGCTCCTAGAAGACGCACGACCTAAAGTAAATGTATTGATTCTTCTCTCCATCGGAACAGTAGGGCCGTTATGCTCATTACTAAACTTGTTGAAGAAGTGAAATATAACCAAGGCATATCTTTTTTATCAGAGGCTGAATTAATCCTTTCCCAAATCCCAACTAACTGATATCAGCTATATCATCTTTCTCTTCCATTGTACTCTATTTTTTCACCTGATTTGCATGGCTTGTAACGGAAGAAAATTGATGTGTTTATTCATTTATAATTCAAGTCTTTGGAACAATTTTAAGGAACTCATAGTGTGAATGGTTGTTATAAATCCTTTAACAGTTTCAAGTGCTTAAGTGGCCATTAAGGCTTTCAGTCTCCTATTCAGATAATCCCAAGAGAAAGATTGAATGGAACCCATCGACCTAAGTCTTAAGCTCAAAAACATCCAAAAGCATCGCCAAAACCACCATCGTATCTTTCTGCAACACTCTTCCAAATTGATGACTTCACAGTACTAATCTGGTGCACTCCTCTTTCCGTGCATCTTAACATGTTATCCTGCAATGTATACTATAAGATATACCTGTTGGAGTTTAAATAGCTCATCGCTGTCAAGAAGCAGCCTTACTAGAAATTGATCTCGGAGTTCAAAAGAAACCATATTATAACCAAAAATAAAGAGTGACAACGCGTAATACTGAAAATTGAATAAGAATAATACTTTATTTCTCAGGACTAGTAACCGAGATAGTCCACTCAAACCAACCTGAATGGTGACTACATTTTCAACGAATTGGTCCTGATCATCACTTCTCTCCTGCACAATAACCCTCTGTCCACTGCATTTACATGAGAGGGCAGAAGAATCACAGTTAATAACTGAAGAGAAAACATCTTGTTAGACTTGAATTCAGCACTCAGTAAGAAAATGAAGTGGACTTCACACCGACTTAACCTGTATAATGGTTGACCAGATTTAACAATAGGTAAGCAGTCTAAAGGAAGAACAAAAAGGTAAATAATTAAAATGAACCATGTGACAACCAGAAGAGTTTACATGTTCCGTCCATTAGTTGGTTTCATGATAACACATGTAAATATTTCTACATCTGAATAAGGAATAAACATCATGGACAACCACGACATCTCAGATTCAAATCTCAGCAAAGGCAAAAAGAGTAGGTAATTTCTTCCCATCTATCCAAGCCTTGGTGGACAGAGACACATAGTTATATGATACCTATAATGGTGAAAGGTAGCAGGTACCCATGGAATTAGTCGAGGTGCACACAAGCTGACCCGGACTCTAGTCCTCTACGGTTAGCAAAATTAAAAAATAGGGAATAAACGACATGGACCATAGATTGATTATGTGATGTCAAGTGTAGCAGGTAATCAACTCCCTCCAAATACATTTGGGCTTGCTCAGAGGTTAGCTTTGCACCTTCTTAAGTTCTGGGTATGCGTTAGTATACAGTAAAGGATTTGAGCTCCATCCAACTTCCTCTTTACCTTTTTCTTTGGATATGTGAACTTGTTTTAATATAAAAAGAAGGATAACATTTTCACCAGAAGTCCAGAAGAGAGAAATGAGAGAAAAAGAAGAGAGCCGAAGGCCAGTCGAGGAGGCAAAAAAATAACATATGACCATTTCTGGGAATTTGTAAATAAAACAAAAACATCTGGAGGGTCCCCGAGTATTGTCTTCCGTCCTTCTGCTCAATTTCATGTTAATTCACTCTTACAATACGAGGATCTACCATCTCCTTTTGCTGAGGCTACAACTTTAGCTCCACAGAAGTACAGAACATTTTTTTCTCTTCACGTCACAGTTTTTGGAGGGAGATTGCACTACCATTCACCTCACAGTCCACAAGCTTTTGTCCATTTTATGCAGGATGAAGCTGTGCTAATTTTCTGTCATCTGATGGACAAGGAAGGTGGCATTTCTTGAACCAAGTAGTCCCATGCATCTTCAGCTTTGTCATGGCTATCCATCAGACGTAAATCTACCATACAACCTTCCAGCCACCAAAGAACCATGATACCTAGGCTCGGACATCAGTTCCAGTACAAGTACGTTGAAATCTTTGTGCATCATTACTGTGTTTGAATGATACAAGTGAACTACCAAGGCCTAGGTCCATTTTAATTTTGTTTAAAAGTCCCTTTTGTAGTCAGGACTCAGGAGAATGACACAATCCAGCGATCCACAAGTGTTATATCACACAAAGCTTTTCTTTACTCATCTAGGAGCAGTCTTGTCCTACCCTATGACATGGTAAAAGAATTTGAGTTTTACCTACTTTCTCCCATCAAAAGCACATTCAAGCATAAAAAGAAGCACACGTGTGCTTAGAAGTGAATAAAGGATCAACTTTACAGGATTTCTATAGCATAAAGTTCTCTGCTTGGTAAAAAGCTTCAAAGGGGAAGAGTAGCAGCATAACAGATATTGGAATCTACAGTAACATATAACAGTTTCTACCTGTGTAACCAAGTCTGATAGTACAACTCTTCAAGAGCTTGAAATCCTGCATGCACACAGCAAAATGTATCACTCTTTTCATTACCATACCACGATATGCAGAAGCTCTTCACCAAAAAATCACTCCATGATTTCCAGGTAGAACGGTTCTAAGATAATCACAAACAGCAAAATGAAGTTGATAATAAACCATAAAACTGAACTTTATGAATTCGAACATTGCACGAGAATCTAATACACAACGTCCCAGAATACCACCAACACTACAAAATTTCTATGGATCTCAAAGCTGCATAAGCACCTAATACCCTGGATGGCAAGCTCAACATTAACCAACCCAATGCAAAATATAAAAAGGCTATTCTCATTACTGAACCTCCAACTCATTTGCTGACACTGAAATATCATTATTCTCCTTATCAAAAATATCATTATTCTCATTACTGAACCTCCAATTCATTTGTTGACACTGAAATATCATCATAATGGAAAACTAAGACACCGAAACAGGCCAGCTTAGGAAAAGGCACAGGCAAGTGGAAATAGAGTCCAGCATATGATACATTCTGATATCTTTTTTTGAGAGAGGTAACAAAATGATAAATTTTGATATTAGCATTGAACTATCAATGGGAAGAAAGGTTGGTATTATTTGATAAACCATTTTTTGGACACGTTTTACATACAACTGGTAAATTACAATCTCATCACCACCAACCAAAAACTATGCTTAAAATTACTGAATCTTCCACCAAGAACCAACTTAGTTTTGCCACTAAAAATATATAAACAGTTTATAGAAACAAGGACACCTCACATTCATATTGGAAGTTTGCGGAAGTTTGCGAACTTCATTTCATTTTTTTAACATCATCCACCAAGAAGAAAAAGTAAGGGGAGGGGAGGAGAAAGCATTATCTTTCTAGAAACAATTACTGGATACCACTCAAATTACATGGTATGCAAACAACAATATGATATTTTTTACCACTCAAGCTAACACCAGTTGGCCCATAGGTTTGATACTCAAAATATAGACCTACCCTTCTACCTTGCTCCCAGTTAAATGCTAAGTTTCATGTCAGTAGTGGGGCAGACAACAACATCTTATAGAAAAATGACATTAAAGAACAACAGCAAAACCTAAAGCAAAAAAAATGATTAAAATCTCTGATATTGTAACCTTGCTCATATGAACAGGTCTTGTGACACAGTTAGCTTCCGTATTAATAGCTCTCTGTCACTTTAACCCTGCTCATATATTTTTAAGATTACTCAATTCCATTGCTAAATTATATGATTAAAATCTTTAAATGAATTGATAAAAAAGAGTTAGCTGACAAGTTAAAGACCTACTAGTTGGAGTTGGAGTTTTTTTAACATTGGGGTTTAAGGATTTCACAGATATTGAAGAGTTTCCAATGTTTAACATGGCTCTCTTTTCGAGTTTAAGAAGTTGAGAGCTAGGTGAGTAGCTATTTAGCAGCATCGAAAGTTCTCTTTATTTTTGTCATGCCCCAAGACTTTGGCTGGGAAATCTAACCCACTGTTTCTTTTCTCTCTCTCTCATCCTTCGTTTCTGTTTATCATTGGTGGTCATTACTTGTTGTACTGATTTATCCAGGAGCTAAAATTATTTTAATACTATCTTCATTACTGAAAAGCTGACCACATGCAACATCATGTTTTGGTATGTAGAAACTCAGGACCACCTAGACAAACGTAGCTCTAGCTTAGGCTCAACAAAGGCAGAATTAAAGTAGGTAAGATCTAAAACCCAAACCAAAGATGAAGTAACACAAAAATATGAAGCTAAATTGGAAGTACTTTGAACTTACACAAGGCTTCAATATTTTATGTTTCTCCCATGTTGAAGAGTTAAAAACAAGAGTAAAGGCTATCAAGTAAACTACAAAAGCAGGAAACAGATAGAAAATGAATGGTTGTTCTTTTGATCTATGAATAACCATATTGATCAACTTGAACTAGCATGCTGAGCATTCCAGAACATCCATATTATTGACTAGTCCGTGGAGTTTGTATTTCAACAATTGGAAGTCGGCCAGTAAATCCATGATGGTTGAGTAGTTAAAAGGCAACTTACCTTGTTTTAAGAAAACATCATAAAGGTTCTCAAATTTATTGAAAAAGGCTGCAATGATATCTTCTCTTTTCAATTCACGTGAGAGAGGATTCACTCTCTTCAAAGCAGCATTCAAGCATGTAGTAGGCTTCTCGTTCCCCACATTCAATCCAACTCCTGCGAAGTATTTTTTATCAAAGCACTCCATTGTAATTTCTCCAAATCGATATAGAATGAGAGGAGAAAGAAACAAATACAGATGTTCATCAGTCGATTTAGAATGATTTGAAGAGGGTGCATGAAAGTTAGCTATGTTAATCAAGACTGCAAGAGTAAGAAAATTTGTTGACTAACTAAATTCATTAAGTTTGCAACATCTGAAACCCCGTCAAGCTGGTAATAGCATGCAAAGTTCTATAAATTGAAGGAAAAAGTCTGTTCTTTATTTCAAACAGGAAGAGAAAATATAATTAACATCAGCGACAGTATTTCCTTTTTTCCTTTTTGCAAGTTAATGAGTGAGACAGTTTACCAGCACTAACATAAAACTTCTTTGACCTATATACCGATGTGCTTAGGATGCCTCCCACTTTAAGGCCACCTAAATATAGATCATTTGGCCACTTTATTCGAACATCAAGATGTGGCATGCCCTGTAACACATAACGCAGCCAAGAACAAGAAGGAAAAAAAAGTTTAACATACCAACAGTTATTCTAAATAAAGTATATGATCTACATGTTACACAAAGCTTCTATGCAGCACATATCTAGTTTCAACAAATCCTGTCCTATCACATTCCTCTTTCTTCCATATCTATCCAGATAGCATTTAAAATTGTTCAAATACGTACTACCTACAGTAATTATGGCATAATCAAAGCAATTAGGAGTATTATTTTGCCAAATAGCGATAAGGTTTAGGAAATACTATATGCTCATTGATACACCACCAACACATGAAGATAGAAATTATTAATTATTTAGGCAAATCTAAACGAAAACAAAGTAATCAATAGAAAAGATTGACAGAGAATCTTGTAACTCAAGAAGAACCAAAAATCTATGAGTGCTCCATCTAATAAGCAGTTGTATCATCTGAATCTACCTGAAATTTGATATAAGTGCATCTTACAGTTCACTGACTGATTCAATGGACCCTGTTAATTATCCAAATTTTCCCTATCACGGTAATCTCTTTCCTGAATACTTCCTAACACAAATAACATTCTTTAGGAAATAGGACACTCTCTTTAGCAGACCAATAAGCACTAAGCAATAAATGTCTGCAAGTACTGTATACAATTATTCACAGACCATTCATCAGATAACTGCTTCAATTTCCAAGTATACAAACACAATGACAAAACCATAAAGTACATGAGTAAGAACTAATGTTTCAATTGACAAAATCTAGATAGAGCATATAAAACTTACAAAGATAAGTGAGAAAACTTTAATTCATTGTTAAAGCAATGTGGACATATAGTCACATTTATCTCCTTCTTACTTTTCCCATACATTGATTAAACATTTACCAATCTAATTTCAATTTCAGGATGCCAGCCATTATACATTTGTAATAGAAGTACTTACCTTTTCCAAACAGATAGCCTTAATGGCCTCTGTCATAGCAAGACAGACTACATACTGCAAATGTGGCACCACTCTGCCGTCCTCCATTTGTATTGAAAATGAAAACAAAAGGCAACCCTTTGGTGATTGCCACAAATTACTCGAACGGCCTTCAAAGGTAAATAAATATACAATCAAATCAAAGTAAAATATGAATAAATTTGGCCAAATATGATAAGACCAAAAAATCTTCAATACACAAAATACAACAACTGCAGTTTTTAATTCTTAGTCTACAAGTCATGCATTTTTTAAAATTATTTTTGTGTATTGAACAAATAAATCCCTAATGTTAAAGCAATGATGGAGAACGGGACCTTCTCTAACTTCCATTCATTGTTAATGGAAAAAGTCACGTGCAAGGCAAACAATGTCAACACATATCTATGCAATTCTATCCGAAAGCCATTTTTACTAATTCATAGTTGGTGGAGGGAACAAAACCTCTCATTTGGTGTCACAATCCACCTCTAACCTCTTCATACAAAATTTAATCTTCTTGACATAGCTGCAGAAGTTATTGTTTCTTTATTTCAAAGACAATAAACCAATTACAATTAGTAAGAGAGAGCATAATTGGTTGCACAAATTGTAGCAGATCAGCATGTGCTAATAAGCACTTAATTGAATTGTACCACATAAGTAAAACATAGTTCACTAGAACAAAATTAATAGTTTCTGAGCCCTCGATTAGAGAGGGCAGAGCATTATGTGAAGTGTTTACAACTTAAAAAGACTTGAGCTTTTAAAGAGTTAACAATGCACTGATGCAATTATCCAAAACAAACATAAATCTGCATACCTCTCCCTTTCAGTTGCACATCAGCAACACACACTGTCCCAACTGGTAAGTCAGAGTTATTTCTGCAATATACAAATAATTAAATGAACAAATTAACTAAAGATTTTTCACAATATCAACAAAGTAGATACACATACTTAGGCATGCTAATCTAAATTAAGGTAAATAACTTGCTACAATGTATTACAAATTAAAAATTGAATATAATGAACAAATTAACTAAAGATTTTTCACAATATCAACAAAGTAGATACACATACTTAAGCATGCTAATCTAAATTAAGGTAAATAACTTGCTACAATGTATTACAAATTAAAAATTGAATATATTTTTTCACAATATCAACAAAGTAGATACACATACTTAAGCATGCAAATCTAAATTAAGGTAAATAACTTGCTACAATGTATTACAAATTAAAAATTGAATATAATGAACAAATTAACTAAAGTGTTTTCACAATATCAACAAAGTAGATACACATACTTAAGCATACTAATCTAAATTAAGGTAAATAACTTGCTACAATGTATTATTACAAATTAAAAATTGAATATAATGAACAAATTAACTAAAGATTTTTCACAATATCAACAAAGTAGCTACACATACTTAAGCATACTAATCTAAATTAAGGTAAATAACTTGCTACAATGAATTATTACAAATTAAAAATTGAATATAATGAACAAATTAACTAAAGATTTTTCACAATATCAACAAAGTAGCTACACATACTAATCTAAATTAAGGTAAATAACTTGCTAGAATGTATTATTACAAATTAAAAATTGAATATATGGATTGGACAATTACTGTGAAATAACATCATGAGTTGACGACAATTTGGGAGAATAAATGAGGAGTCTCCCAAAACGCTTAGTCGAAAGGGAGTTAAAGTATTCTCCAATTTGAAACGCGTCATCTTCAAATGGCGTTTCGACCTCGGAAGGCAGAATAACCTCAACTTCTTCACCATTTTTATGCAGTTGAAGAGTATTGTTATCCTTTAATACCTTCGCCACATCGTTCTCCTCATTGGATTTTCCGGCGAGTAGAAGAAGAGTGCGGTCAGTTGCTTCCGACTCCATTTTTCTTCCGAGTACGTGTGATGCTGAGAAAGCTTTGAGGTGTGGAAGAGGGAGAATTGATGGAAAATTGGGAAATTTTCGAAGAGAAAGGGGAAGAGAGGCGGTGAAAAAGATGTGTTTGAATTGAGAAATCATCAGTTGCTCAAAAGACGGAGAAATTAATGCTGAAAATTTAGCTCCTGTAAACAACACCTGTTGTGTGCCAACAGCCCACTGCAAGCAAATATGTTGTCAAACAAACACTAATGCAAAAGGTACAAACACTACTTATTAAAAAAAAAATTAAAAATATTGTTTGGCTATATAACTTGCTATTATTTGACGAATATTTTTGACAAACCATCCAAATTTTCAAATACTATTAAAAAATACCTCAAATTTTTATATTTTATAAAAATATTCATCATTTATAATTTTGGATTGAACTTCAAACCTAATTCATTGTATAAAATTTATATGATTATATACATACTAGTAAAATTATCAGCGTTTCGCGCAAGAATTTAATATCACAGAATTTATAAAATAAGACTTAAAATCTATCAGTCATTAAAACTAAAACACTATATTATCATACATACAAGACTACGTAGTAACAAACATTAGTAATGTAAAGGAAAATGTTAATTATAACATCTTATCATTATCCTTCAATCAATCATCTTTAATTTGATTTTATAATTTATCCTTTTCCCTCCAGGAAGTGTTACTATTTGATATTTTTGAGAAATTAGATGAACATCAACATGAGATATTAAATTTTCTAATAAATAAATAATCTTTATATGTATTAACAAATACGTATAACAATAACTTAGCAGAAACATAAACAACAAAGTTTAAAACATGTACTCAAAAACAGCAATTAATATCGTAAGCATAAATTAATGAATGTAAAAAAATATACCACGATCTATAACAATAGAATGAAACAGAAAAAAAAAATTGAGCCCACTGAATGCAAAGTGTCCCCTTAAGGAAATCATTCCCCACTAGTACCTGAGGTTTAAAGGGATGGATCCTCTCAGGCTGGAACGATTCTATTCACAAGTTTATTGATACAAAAATAATGGTGTCAGTGAGCCACTCAACAGGAGCAAAGTACACGAATATTTAATTGTGCAGAAGAAGAAGAAAAAGTTCAGAATTTTCATTGTTTTAAAATGAGAGGAAATCCCTCTATTTATAGACAACAAAGGGTAGTATGAACAAATATTTATTGTGTCTTATTGGAAAAGTCACAACTCTTTGTAAAAGTTACAACCCTTCGGAAATGTCACAACCTTTCATAAAAGTCACAATTTTTCATAAAAGCCGCAACTCCTCATAAAAATCGCAACTTTTCATAAAAGTCAAAACTTTTAATTAAATTCACATCTTTTCATGAAAGGATAAGGCTATTTTTGGAAATAAATAAATTTAAAAGGAAATTCTAGCTTGTGGTGGCTCCACGTGGCAGGCTTAGGGTTCTCTTTTATATAAATATATGATTGTATATAGTTATATCCGAACTTATTCTACGAATTTACTTCTAATTACAAATAGTAATAAGTAATAGTTTTTTCTATATAAATCATTTATATTTTCTTTCTTTTTTTTAGATTCGTATTAGTTTTTTTTGTTGCCTTGTCTTTTTTTATGGTACATATTCATTATATAATACAAATTTATGGGTATTTTTAATAATTTTTAAAACTTATGGGTATAAATTATATTTCTTTATAGAGTCATATATTTCTCCCAAAATTTATGATCAAACGCATGATAAAATTTCACCCAAAAATGACTTGCCAAAAATATTTAGAGATCTATGGCCAAACGCTAGCTAAATTTACACATTTTAAAAAAATATGACTATACATTACAAAGCCCTAGGTCCCATACCACCCTCTTTGTTGCATTAGGTTCTTAATTCCTAAATCGTTTTTCAAAATTTAATACCCGCTCTATTTTATATTTTAAGATAAATATTTAATTTTTTTTTCATATTTGTCCTTTTCTTTAATGAAATTTCTTGCAAAAAAAAAAATAATCCTCGACAAGACTTCAAATGTGAGAATTTGCTAATATATGAGTGTAACACCTCGTAAATTGAAAAGGCAAATTGAAAAGAAAAAATTGCATTTTGGCATTGAGGCAGTGTCATATGGAAACCATTTACGGACTGTAGGAAGTCCTACGGGTCGTAGGAAGGCAGTCATAGGGTTGGGTTGAGTTTTGGGAAATATCAAGTCTCTCATGTTTGACAAATGGATTAACAGGACGAGTCGTAGAGTGGTCTACGGGTCGTAGAAGGTACTCGTAGAAGTGATCCAGACTTAGTGAAATTTTGGACTTAAACTTGGACTCTAGGAAGGGGTCTACGGACCGTAGAATGGTCAACGGTCCATAGGAAGGTCTCGTTGAAATTACTTAGGATTTTAGGTCCCAATAAGTGACTCTATGGTTGACCAGGACGGTCCGTAGAAAGTCCTACGGATCGTCGGTTGGAACCGTAGATCTCTCCAACAGTTTTTCATTAAGGAAGTTTTGGTCTCTTCCTACTCAATTAACCTATAAACTACGGTGTTTGCCTTATAACTACCCATATAACCGTTTCTATCCTTCAAACTAAGCCTAATTTCTCTCATTCACTCAAAATCTCCTAAATCTTTCAAGTCCTCTCTTCTCTAAAATTCTCTCAAAAGCTTCAAGGGTGAAGAGCTAGAGTTTCAAGCTTCAAGGTCTCATTCTCCTTGCTTTCTTAGGTCTTTGAATATCAATGTACGTGGAAATTCACCAACGAATTTCTTTCATCCATTGGGTTCCAAAAGAATCTCAACCTCCAATTCAATTTCACTAAGGTTTCATGCAAATCTCCACGAATCATATTTATTATGATACAATTATTTATATCCAATCCTATTATGCATGATTTGATTCAGTTATATGGTTTTCAACTGATTTCATATGGACCCATGTCTATGCCTATTTTATGAACTTGAATTATGAACAATGCTTATGAAATTATGAACTATGATCATAAATTTGATTAAGGATTTATGCATGTTTTATGAAAAGGATGATGTATGAACTATGGATGCTTTTGAGATAAGTATCAATGATTTGTAAAATATTTTCTCACATATGGATGAAATCATGATTTAGAAACTTAGAAAGGTAAGTGTCTAATATAAAAATTTATGAAATCATGGTTTGAAATGAGCTACTCTAATATGAACTTATGATTAGACTGGTAGTCTAAATTGTGCCTTTCCAAGTATTTTGATATGAATATGATTATGTCTTTTTCGTTGGAATTTACTTAGCATCGAGAGGATTTTGGAATGGAGGCCTTACTGCTAGTAGAGGTTTGGTCTTTAGTAGCAATTTCCTTGTCCTAAACTACGTGCCCCCGTAGGATTATCTTAAATGACCTAACTAGTGGATCCACAATAGCAATTATGAATGTATATGACAAAATTCTATCTTGGCAAGTAGATTTTCCTTTTTTGGTGTGAGATTCATGCTGGATTCCTTGTTATAGCTCACATGGTCTTATTGTCGGTTAATGATAAAAATTCACAAGTGAACTATGTTTCTTCAAAGGTTTTATGAAAGCTTCCCCTATGTTTTAAATATGCATTGACCTTACTTATGATTCATGATTTTTTTAAGGCTCTTACTACGTTTTACTAGGTCATGCATATTATGTTTAATGTTTCTCATATTATCATGCATGTGCCTATGTCTTTATGCATTTCCTCATACTTAGTACATTAATGTACCAATGCATACTTGTGCCTATATTGTCTTATAATATAGGGTCCAACGCTCTTCCTCTCGGACGTGCTTAGATCAGGATTGCTTAGCTTGATCACTTGGAGTGGTGAGTCCACATGGTTCGAGGGTAAAACCATAGACACCTTTATTGCTTTTGTTATCTTTTCAGTTTCAGACTTGTAGGTAGTGTATGAGTTACGTGCCAACCACTCTTACGATGTTAGAAAGACTATGTCAGACACAAATTAACATTCCGTGCTTATTTTTAGATTGCTTATATAATTGAAACTTCTATTGAATATTTCTTTTACGTCATGCTTACGTCAAGTGGCTCGTTTAGGATCTCTTGAGATTCTATTCGCCATGTCATACCTAGAGGGTACTTTGGGTTGTGACAGTGAGTCACCACTAAGGTACACAGATGGTCATCAATTAACGGTTAATTGAATATGTTATTAGGAATATGACGGAATGAAAGACCAACGAGTGGAAGAAAAATACACCAAAATACAAGTAATGAACCAAACGCTGGTTGTTATTTCTTGCTGTAAGTGAATGCAACGAAAAGACCTTTTTATATTTTGTAGGAGATAAATTGCACTACTTAGAAAATTATATTTATGCTTTCACAAAAGGGCAATAGTAAAAATATGGTTTAAATTATGTCCTTGAATGGTTTTTTAATGGGTGTGCATTACCTCACAAATTCACTTAATATGGAATAGAGTGAGTACTAAATATCAATTAATAGGAATAGTGTGGTAAAATAGTCATGTCAATCATTGTTTTTCTAATAAGCGTACCAAATTCAAATGGGGTGAAAATCATTTACACCCCAAACTTTGTTTTAAAATCAAACACCCTCCTCAACTTTGAAAATTAATCATTCTCCCTTTTTTTTTATCTTATGCAAAGCCTATTTTATTATTGTAATTTTTAATTCTCCATTTATGTAACATCTTTTTATATTATATATAATCTTTATTTTTTACTATATATAGAGAGAGATATTTTTATTTAAGTTTTAATATAAGTAGAATAACATTTTTATAAGTTTGTTGCAAAATTGAATGTCATTTTTTATGATTGTTATGTTAATACTGCATGCATAAGTATGTACGTATGTATATATTATGTGCATGCTTATTTAAATTTCACTTATCTTTTAGTATAATATATTAACGTGTTCTTTAACTTTTCTTTAATTCGGCCTTAGTTAACACATGAAATTTTAGCTTTGTTGACGTTATGGGGTTTAACCTTCGCCACAGCATAAGTGGCTTAGATCTTTGCGCTTTCCATAATTTATATATATATAAAGAGAGAGAACAAAATATTGATCCGCTACGAAAAGCTGAGTTTATCGATTCACATTTATAACCTCTAATTTATGGTGTGTACAACTATACACTTAACTCTGTATAAAATTGAATAAATAGACACACATATCCTACGCATGGCATAATACAAATCAGTTTGAGTGTATCTCATGCGATTGTCATGTAGGACACGTGTGTCTACTTGTTCAATTTATACAAGTTTGAATGTTTACATGTGCACACCTAAAATTAGAGGGATATATGTTAGTTAAAGCCAAGTTAAATGACACATATATGTATTATGCCTATCTCTTGTTCTCTACTATATACGTAGATAGACAAATTTTGATTGTCATTACTAATATATTTTTTAAATCATAATTTAAATTTTATTTATTTATAATATAAATAGATAGTCTTTTTAAAGGTGTTATGATATATATCTTTAGTTTTATTAATTATTTTTTGTATTACCTGCATCGAAATATGTTTTAAGGATATCATATTATAAAATCCGTTAATTTAATTGATAAAATTATTTTTTATTTTGATTACATATTTAATTATAGAACGACATTAGCTTATATACTCGATCAATATTTTTCACTATTTATATATTATTATTTTTATAGAAAGTCTTTTTAATATAAATTAAATAACAAAAATATTATAAATTTAAAGAAGTATATAAAATTAAAAAAAGAAGAAGATAAAAGTTGATAATTAAGAATAAAATAAATATTTAAAAAGTCAATTAGGAAAAAAAGGAAAGGGGGTTGGAGAATGACTATTTCTCAAAGTTGAACAAAAAGTTTGATTTTAAAAATAAAATTAGAGAGTATAAATAGTTTTCACTCAATTTAAATATGACAAATAAAAATAAACGGATGCGTAAAAAAATACATGTTTATTGTGTGTGAGTGCTAATTGGCATGCTATGTGAGATATTCTCAAGTTTTGTCCTAGTCTTAATCTTAACAATTGTTAGTCTAGATCCAATTACTTTCCCTTAGTAGGCAAATGTGACCCCAAAAATTAATGATGCGCTTAATTGATCCAAAATTGAGCGTAAAATAATTTTGTATTGAGTTAATTTTTAGCCTCCCGTAATATAATTTATGTTTAAAGTGATTTTCATTTTACCTCAATATTAGTTCAATTATTATTCATTTTTAAGATCTACTTTAATTTGAGTTTACTATTTGAGATTACTTTGACTTTTTTCTTTTATGTATTATTTTCCTTGTACCATGTATCTTGTAAGTTTGATACTACACATTTTTCATTACATTACATTAGATCAAGCATATTTGTCAAATAATGCAAACAGCGATCATAATTTAATTACATAATAAATTTCAATTTCTTTCTAAAGTTTTTAAAATAAAAATAGAATTTGAATGACATATAACATATCAGAATAATATATATATATATATATATAAATTTTGATCTCTTTTTGAAATATCTTGATTTGTGAAATTTTTAGCGTTAAACATTTTGATCGAGTTGATAGCTCCCTAATTTTATGTTGAAGCTTTGCGCAAAATAAAAACTAATACAAGATGATATGCTAATAGCAAGAATATTAGTTACTCAAAAATATAATGGGGTATAATTTTAAATCATTTTCAGCAGAAGAAGGTAAATTTAGACATTTTCTTGTGGATAAATTACATATTTTTCATATTGTTTAGTCAAAATAATATCGTAAGAGATAAAAACTCATCTATCAGAAGAGAAAAATATCATTTATAATTAACGTTTAATAACTCTTCAAAAAAAAACGATCAAGTTGGAAGGTCATGATCCAATTCATTTTTTAACTCATTTCAACCGATGTAACTTCTAGGTCACCCGTCCACTCCAATCCACGTTTCATTTGACACCTATATTCTCACCATTTTTCAACACGTGGCTTATATATATATAATAATAATAATAATAATAACTAAGGCACTTCCTTAAGTAAGCATTGACAACCAATAATGGAGGAGTGGAATTTCATCCTACACTCTAAATTGTCTAAATTATTGCAATAGTAAATATTAGGCCTACTTCTTAGGCTAGTCCAATTAACCATTTTTACCCTCAACACAGACATTAAACCAAAAAAAAAAAAAAGAGTACCTAGAGAACTGAAACTCTTTTAATAGTTCACAATCTTAAAATAATTTATTTTCAAAAAAATATCCTAAGATTGTATAGTTACATAGGAAAAAACAACAGAAAAAGAGAGCAGTGATGGTAAAGAGACCATAAACTGTGTAGACATAGTAGTAATTTAACAAGCCGCAATAACAATAACACATTTAATATAATTCCACAAATAAAATCAAAAAAGAATATGATGTAGATAGACTTTACGAGTGAAAAAAAGAACTAGTGAGATTCAAACACCTAAACACTTTAAGTTTCATGTGTCGTGGCTTTTACAAGTCACCTGAAATCACTAGGCTACAACACATTATTATGTTAAGAATGTCCAGAATCTGTTATTTAACTACTTCGTTTATCATTTTACTTGTATATATACAGTATAATTTTTTGACGAAGGGTGTCCAATTGTATACTCTGACAAGAGTGTAGCTCCGGCCCTGAACTTTACCCCTAGCTTTTTACATGATACATAGATTGTTTTCGATAGATGCTGAATAGTAATAATTAATGAGCAAGGTCCACAAAACCACAATTCAGAATTCTGCATAACAAGAAAAGGACTCTTCCCTCTTTTTACTCCACACTCCACTCCCCCACCTGTTTTCACATTTCATTATTCCAAAGCACATTAAAAAATTAAAGCCCTCTCTGGCTGGCTCTGAGACTTGAAGAGTAAAAAGAGAGATGCTCATCTTTTTTTACTTATAAAAACCAACACATTACCCTTTTACAATACTATTATCTCTTCTTTTTTTTGCCATGGCCAAAAGCAGAGGAAATCCCAGTATCAAGCACTCCAAAACCAGTAAGAAAAAAGAAGAAAAACCACATTCATGGGCAGTTGTAAGAAGCCTATTTACTTGTAAACATCTACAAGTTGCAAGGCCAGAAAGCCAACAGCAAGTAATACTAAAAGAAGAGAAAAATTCTAAAGGCCAACATGAAGGTGAAGACAATAACAACAACAAAAAGTGCAAGAAAATGAAGTGTTCTGGCTCCATATGTAGTAACACAAAGGTCATGCATAGGCCTGAGCCATCGCCATCGCCTCCCAAAGGACGTAAATTAAATGGCACTAGTAGTTTTTCTTCTTCTGCTTCTTCGTCTTCACTACTCTCAAGTTCACCAGCTACATCGTCGTCGATTAGAGGAATGCCATTCAGGAAGCTTTCAGGTTGTTATGAATGTAGAATGGTTGTTGATCCAATAGCTAGGGATCCTTCTTTGAGATCAAATATTTGTGGTGAATGTGGACACATTTTTATGAAAGTTGAGAATTTGGAACTTCATCAAGCTGTTAGACATGCTGGTATGTTACTACTACTTTTCCGTTCTTTTCATATTAGTTGTCCATCTTACTAAATCAAAAAAACATTAATTAATTTTTCCTATATTACCCTCGCAATTAAATTTTTTTTGAAAATGTTCATATTTGTTTGTAAAATTCTCACTAGTTTTTTTAAAGGATGAATTAGTAAAATTATTTTTAATATGCGTGTAAAAAGAAAAATGAGCAACTGATGCGAGACTAAGGGAGTATTTCCTTACTATTTTTTTTTTATTTTAGTTCCTCTGTTTCATCAATGGTTACTACTTTAGTTTAAAAAAAGGAATCTCTTTTTCCTCAATTCTTTAGTCAGACTTTTCCATGTAGCCTCGAACTTCATGACCCTTGTCTCCCTTTGGCTGATTGACATATTTTATATTAGTGCAATTTTTTGGGCAGGGAGTGAAGTCTAGTTACAATTATTGTCACTAAATATTTCAAATAATATAATGTATACTACTCATTTCATAGTGTTTAATATTATATAATATCAAATATGTACTTATATCATTTCTTCAAAAAATTTAAGTTACTATTAAAAATATAATTAAATAATAAAAGTATATTTTTTTTTGATAGTTTAAACTTTTAGATGAGATGATCACACATTTAAGTGTTCTATCACCATTTTCCTAGGAAGTCCCTATTAATTACTCCTTGGTTCACTTTTGCTTCTCCATTATTTCAAAAGATTTTACTTTTAATTGTCATTTTTAACATATCAAGAAAAATAATAAATTTTTTTCATGTTTTACCCTCGGTATTAACTTTTATTTCTAAATCATTTTTCAAAATCTATTACTATACATTAATTAATATGAATAGTGTGATGAAATATCATGTTAATCACTATATTCTTAATGAGTATTCCAAATCCAAATACGACAAATTTGTGAACGCTCAGAATAATAATATTTTTCACTAACGTCCACTTAATTCCATGTCTCTCATGCTACCCAATTTCTTTTCTTCTTTTTCATTTTAGATGCACTCTTCCATAATTTCTCAACTAATATATACAATGAAAAGTTGAGTCGAGTATCTTTTGAAAACAACCTTTCTACTTTCACGATAAAGTTCAGAGCTATTTGTGAGATTTCACTGAATATATAATTATTGTTATGATATATACAATGGAAAATGTTACTAATTATATGAATTGGCAGTATCTGAATTGGGTCCAGAGGACACAAGTAGAAACATAGTGGAAATCATATTTCAGTCAAGTTGGTTAAACAAAAAGACCCCAGTATGCAAGATAGACAGAATCTTGAAAATCCGCAATACTCCTACAACTATTTCAAGATTTGAGGAATACAGAGAGGCTATTAAGGTTAAGGCAACTAACCTTGTCAAAAAACACCCACGTTGTATTGCTGATGGGAATGAACTATTAAGGTTCCATTGCACAACATTCATGTGTTCACTTGGCCTCAATGGTTCCTCAAATTTGTGTACTGTCCCTAATTGTAACGTTTGTGCTCTCATCAAAAATGGATTCAAGTTCTCTACTACTACTCATCATGGCACAAAGAAAGGTAATTAACTATTGTTCGAAAATCGACCGACTTTCTTTTTAGGTATAATACATAAATATCTCCTTCAACTTCGCTTCAAATCACATTTATGCTCTTCAACTTTGGTGTGCACAAGTAGATATTTAAAGTTGAACAAATAGATACACATGTCCTACATGGCATCCTAGCTACATGTCATTTTTTATCCTACGTGTATTGTGTCATGTAGGACTCATGTGTCTACTTGTTCAACTTTATACAAGTTTAAGGTCCTACTTGTGCATACCCAAAGTTGGAGGACATAAACATAAAATGAGGCCAAGTTAAAGGGCACATTTATGTATTATGTCTTTTTTATATACTTTTGAGTCGTAATGGTCAAAATCACAGTTAAACTATCATTTTTTCTCGTGAGATTCATACATCAATTATTCATAGTTGCATACTTCAACCATCACTCCCTTTGTATTAAGATGAACCTAGATGCTGATTTGACCTAAACGCGTCTATTATCAATTGGGAACAAATATTATATCAACTCAGTATCGAGGTGTGTTTTAATACAAAGGGAGTGGTAGTTTAGGTAGTTAAAGATAGAATAACGGATAGTTGAAGTATGTAATTCACGAGAAAAAAATGATATTTCAGATGTGTTTTTAATCATTAACTCTATATTTTTACTACTTTTGGATCGCGAAAATAATAATAATTTCGTGTAGGTATATTGACGACCGCGACGAGCGGGAAGGCGCATGACAACGCGAGAGTGGTGGTGGTGGAGGAGGAGGAGGAGGAGGAGAGGGCAATGTTAGTTTGCAGGGTGATTGCAGGAAGGGTAAAGAAAAATTTGGAAGGAAATAATAATAATAATAACAATAGTAATAATTTGGAGGAATATGATTCTATTGGTGGAGCTGCTGGACTTTATTCCAATTTGGATGAGTTGTATGTGTTTAATCCTAAGGCTATATTGCCTTGCTTTGTTGTCATTTACAAAAGTTTCTAGTCACATTGTGGTAATTAAATTAGGATGTTATCATTTTCCTTGATCTTGTTATGTCACAACAATATTTTTCATTTGTTTTGTTCAAATGAATGAAAATGCATGTGTTAATTTGAAATGTACAGAGTTTAATTTGATTATGCTACCTCTACCAAGATAATACTCTATTTGTCTCAATTTATGTGACACTTTTCGTTTTTCGAGAGTCAAACAGGAAATCTTCAATTTTTTTGAAATGAAATTTATATATTTGTAAACAACATAAAAGGTACTATAAGTCACAAGAATTGACAATTCAAACAATTAAAAGTCATATGAAAAATTTATGATAAAAAATAAACTTGTTTAAATCTCGAAATCCATATTAATTGGGACGAAGGGAGTAGTTATATTTGCTATAAGAATAACTTTTGGAATATTCTAAAGTATCGTTAAATCAAGTGAATCAGATAATGCTTAGGGACAATATATAACACTTTTGGTCCCTAACTAAAGTATTTTTCTATTTTTGATCATTGTTGTTTTACGGTACATTACATTTGAATTTCTTAATGTGGTTTAAAAGTACATGGATTGAATTGATCTTGTAATGATTAATAACGAAATAAATGATAAAATTGACTCTATTTTACAAAGAAAGAAAAGAAAATAATTTCAATTTAAGTTTTAATGTTAATTAATTATGTGTAAAAATTAATTATAAAGTGTCCAATTAAAATATAATATGTGTCTGTATTGATCATCTTTTAATAAAATATGTTTCGCCTCTCATATATCTTCAAGAAAGTGAATATGCACCTTAAAATATTTTTATTCCATTTCAAAATAGTTCGAAAAGTAGGTAATAAAATCCTCGAGGAGGTAATTGAAGATAGATTATATTTCAAAGAGGCACTCATGCATTTTTCCCTTAAGAAACACACATACATATATACATTACCTTGTAGCATGACAAAAATTCAAAAATTCAAAAAAAAGTAGCAAATGGCTAACTCTGGTATTACAAGCATGCTCTCCCTGTGGTGCAGTACAATCAAATATAGGTCACACGCTCACCCCTTTAGATTTTCACAAGCATTCTCTTTTTGTTCTTTCTTTATTAACGATCAGAAATATCGTGTTCTTTTACTTGACCTTAGTTGATATTTATGTCATTCAATTTTAAGATATGTATAAATAGACATTTGAATTTGTATAAAACTAAATAAATAGACAAGTGTGTCCTACATGACATCTTACATGTATTATATCGCGTAGGACACATGTGTCTATTTATTCAAATTTCAGTATCTACTTGTGCACACTCAAAGTTAAAAAACAAAAATATATGTCAGTTGAGATTAAGTAGACATAATACATAAACATGACCCTTAATTTAGCGTCAAATGACAACTATGACCTTTAACTTTGGGTGTGCACAAGTAGACACTTAAACTTACATAAAAATGAACAAACGGTCCTACATGATAATTTTGTGTCCTATGTGTATTATGCCATGTAGAATGTGTGTATCTACTTGTTCAATTTTATACAAGTTTAAGTGTTTACTTGTGCACATTCAAAGTTAAAGACAAGTTAAGAGTCATATTTATGTACTATGCCGATCAAATAAACTTGTCTAATTTGAATTCAGTACAATGGTGTAAACGTTTGTAGCTTAAAAATGGAACATACATTACATCAATGATGAGCGGACAATTGGCATCATTGAGTTCCTTATACTAAAGAGTTACGTACGTTAAAGAGAGAGTGTTTTATGCTCTTTGCTTGTCTTTTAGCCTGAACTCATGGTCGCGCGTGGCTTTTTTGCTTTTTGTTACGTTCCCATCCTCTATTCTATTTTGGGACTTTGGGATTTTATTTTATTTAAAAAAAAAATATTTTGACTCTTGTTTTGTACTACTCATTAGCTCATAATTTGGACATGATGACTTGTTTGACTAAAGTTGAGCAATGTAGCATGGGCTCTCTTAAAATTTACACAACATATTATCGAATCTAGCTACTAACTTCCTTGTTATGTGAATCTATTTATTTACATTTTTTAGGTTCATAGGGAAGTGAAGAATTTTTTGGGTTCAAACTTCATCAATAATGCAATATCCCTTTATCAAATGTTATTAAAAAACTCAAAAGATCTTTTTGATATAGAATCTAGAAAACATTTTAATGGAGTTGAGTATATATCTTTGTAGGCGTTTGGATATTGAATTGGTTGATATTTTTTTCTTTTTAGAGAAGTTAAGTTTAAAAAATAGTATGTAAAAGTCGAATTCGTATAGTGATGCTGATTGTTTAGGAGGAAATAAGATTTCTTGGTCATTTATAAATTGAATATAATTTTGGGAAAAGAGTCAAAAATGCCCTTAAACTATGTGAAAGGAACAAAAATGCCCTCCGTTTATAGTTTGGCTCAAAAATGCCTTTGCTGTCAATACTTTGGTTCAAAAATGCCCTTGCAGTCAATACTTTGATCCAAAAATGCCCCTATAGTTACTAAATGGGTCAAAAATGTCATTTTCTGAATACATATATTATTTTTTTCCCTTTTGAACACATCTTCTTCATAATTAAAATATTATTAAAAAATCATGTTCTTATTTTCTTTCTTTTAAAAATACTTTAACAAATAAAAAATGTAAGAAATATTTTTTTTCTTCTTAATCTCATTTTATCAATTAAAATAGAATAACTTCATATATCCTTTCGACAGATAATATATGTCATATATATAAGATAATAGTATATCCATCATTAATTTATATTTATATAACAATAAAAAATAATTATAATAATTTTTTTTATTAAAATAAAAATTATTTTCATTTTTTATTTTATTTTTTGAATTGAAGTAAGATAAACATTTGCTAATTTAAAAAAATATTATTAGAAAAAAAATGTGTCAAAAAGAAAATAAACAATATATTTATTTGAAAAATGAGTATTTTTGACCCATTAAATAATAATAAGGATATTTTTGGACCAAACTACAAACGGAGGACATTTTTATTCCTTTCGCATAGTTTAAGCGCATTTTTTTTACCCTTTTCCCTATAATTTTTTTTCAAATTTTTTAGGTATAAAAATGATCATCCCTAGTTCATTGTCTTATTTATATGTAAAATGAAGATCTCTTATAAAGAAAAAATTGTAAGTGACCTATAAAATTAATTTTCCTGATGTTTAAAGACTGAATTATGAAAGCTCGGTGAGGCCTCAATCGATAGTCTTCCTTTATTTTGCGGCAGTTTTTAAGTTAGCACCCGTTTCAACATGTTATCTCACTTATTCCAACAAAACAGAAAAAAGACACATGACTCAATTTATTTGATTTTTAGTGTTCATTACTTTGGTTTACTAGTGTAAATATCCGTTCTAGTACATATAATAGCATATCTTAAGCATCAAAATTGCTATAAAATATTATAATTGTGCAATAGGCTTACCTTTGTTAGGTGAACTGTTTTTTAAGTTTAATTAGTAGTAGAAATTCACTGATCTGAATAATAATACCTTTTGCAGTCGACAATCCCGTTAAGACCATATTTTCCTTCTCTTTTTTTACACCATTTTGTTGTGATATATAAGGTGCAATAACTTTTATGAATTATGAAGTTATGATCATAGACTCAAAATAAATTGGATCAAACCAATTCACCTTAATTACAAAGATTACTCAGGTTTTGGACACTGTTAATTAACTTGTATTCATTTTCTTTATAAAAAAAATTGTACGTGTATCCATTTTAATTAATGTTATTTTTAGGACGACTGAAATATCTGAAGAATGAAGGTGGGGTACAAGTTATATAAGAATAAGGGTGATATTTAAAATTACAATAACTATAAGAATATTAAACTAGTAAGCTACACTAAAAACAATTGAAAGAGGGTAGTAGAGATGATGAGGGATGTGTCTATTTTCAAGAATCAATTTGAATTCATGCTTGGACGATTAGTTATGGAAGTCATTCATCTTTTAAGGAGATTGTTGAAGCAGTATTAAGGATGGGAAAGGAGACCTACGTATGATATTCATTTTGTCTTGACTTCAAAAAGACATACGATAAAGTCCTAGGGATGTTTTATGGAGCTTGGAGTCTGAAGGTGTCCCGGTCACATAGATTAGAGTCATAAGGGACACGTACAAAGGAGCCAAAATTCGAGTGAAAATAGTGGAAGATTAGGTTACACCAGAAATCAATTGTTAGCCCATTTTTATTTGTTTTGATGTTAGATGAATTATTGACACAACAAATTCAAATGGAGGTACCATGGCAATTGTTATTTGTAGATGACATAGTATTGATTGACGATACATGCAAATGAGTTAACAATAAATTGGAGGTTCAAAAACAGACCCTAGAATCTAAAGGTTTCAGGTTGAATATGACTAAGACATAGTACATGGAGTGAAAGTTTAATGACCCTGCCACACCGCATGAGGCAGATGTGGAAGTGATGATTGATAGTTCATCCCCAAAAGAGAGAGATTCAAGTATCTTGGATCAATAATCCAAGAAAATAATGAGATTGAAGATAATGTCACGTATTATATCGGAATGGAATAGATGAAACAGAGGGTCACATATGGTGTCCTATGTGATGAAAATGTACCACAAGGATTTAAAGGTAAGCTCTATATAGGCGTTAAACCAAATATGTTATGTGGGGCAGAGTGTTAACCAATCACGAATTCACACACTTTGAGGATGAAAGTAGCAGAGATAAGAGTGTTTAGATAGATGTGGGGGGACAATATGAGAGATAAAATTAGGAATGAAGATATAGAAGACAAGGTGGGGTGGCCTTAGTGCTGGATAAGATGCGGAAATTAAATACGATTTAAATAATTCAGACATATAAAAAAGAGAAACACAGATGTCCTAGTGAGGAAGTACGACAGGTTGACAATGATAGTTCTAACGAGAGGTAGAGAGGTAGATCGAGGAAGAATTTGGAGAGGTGATTAGGCATGATATGACATGACAGATCTCCGGTTACTACTACTATGGAGCTACAATGGATAAATCTATTCTTTACAGATCAACCGTATGATGCAAATTCTTTTATTTTTCTTAGGTACCACCTTGTCTCAATCAGTGTTTTAAAAAGCGAGAGCAAAAAACATAGCGTTTTATTTAGCACGGACGAAGCATAAGCCCCAAGGCATGAGGCGAAAGCCACATGGATCTCTAATTTTTAAATTTATAACATAGTCAAAGAGTATAATAAGGATTACGAGGGTCAACAATGTTAAATGACACAATCTATGTAAGAACTGTTAGGCAAGTCCGAGTATTGGGCGTTAGGCGTGTTTAGAGCTTAAGTCTCACAAAACTAAGCCCCATCCTTGAGCCTCAAAGGCATTTTGCATGTGTCCCACCAAGGGCGAGTCCCAGAATTGTCTTTTTAAACACTGGTCCCAACTATGAAGCTATAGGTTGATTAATTTATTGATTAGAAAGATTATTACGAACACATGAGACCATACACTAATAACACAAAATAAGGGCTTATGTTTTCCAAACTCAAATGTAGAGAAATGAAGCTTTGTCTCATTAAATAGCTAAGCTTGAGTAGTTGAACTCAGTGAAGTTATTGAAGAACATATGGTGTTGCATTTCCAACTCCACTACTGAAAGAGAATCAATAACACAACCCTTGGATCCAACTGAATAAGAAAAATCACTTCTTCATAAAAAGTTAGTTGAGACTGCAGCCATCTCTATCCAGATGTGCTTGTTTATTCTACATCTCTTGCTTCTATTTTGATTCACCAACACGATTTCTTAGGTAGAAAGACTAAAAAAATTATAGTAAGCATTAGATGAAAATGGCATTATACATTTCCAAGGAGATCTTACCAACTCTTGCACATACATAGGGGTCCTCTTTCCTAGGCAAAGTTACAACACTTCTTCACCTATTATCTGCAAGCCACTTTAAGAAAACAAAACCAGGTGGCAATGCCCACTTTGTTTTGTGTAGTTTTTGTATACACATCAGTAACTTGGCAGAAGACTTTAAAGATGGAGACAGATATGTAACTGCCCAATATCTTAAAGAACCTACGACTGAAGAATGCTAAAATATATAAATCATCTTTAACATTACATCTTTGTTCCTCTTTCTGAGTTTCCCAACTGTTCTTGGAGTTGAAGACAGAGGGCAGAGACATCACCAAGCAACTTCTGGTATTGGCATACAGGTAATGCCTCGTGCGATATTTGACTGGGGTGCACTAGTAAATTTTGGAGTTGCATACATAGAGTTGATGCCTTTCCATCGTTTTCACATGATTTAGCAATTAATTGAAGCAGTGTACAGGTTTGCTCAACTGGAGCAGGTAACTGTGGTGGAACAGGAGGAACAAGGAATGGATGTTGGAGTAGCTCAGGAATCCTCCATCTTTCATTTCGGTCCCATGCAAGACACTTCTTCATAAGATCAAGTAGCCAGGGGTTGGACAAAGGTTCATATGCAATTGCATGGTTTGGATTTGTTATAACTTTGAATTTCGCCCAGAAAGTTTTGTATTCTGAAAAGGGTGTTCTCCCGTAAACCATTTGGTAAAGGATGCATCCCAATGACCAAATATCTGAGGGCCGACCACACTTTATGGTATTGCCATTTGCATCCGTCTCATTACACATAAAAGCTTCAGGGGACATGTAGCTTAAAGTACCCACCTGTATGAGAATTAACATCCACTTAGAAAACAGGGAAGAAGTTGACATTGCTGATTACTATATATTTGTCTTCTTTTGGCAGTACACTTCTTTTCTTTTAGATGTCAGGGTGGGGCAATCAAATGCATTCCATGTAATCGTAAGAAAAAGAGTGAACTACCTGTGAATCACGTTGAATGTTGGTTGTGTCACACATTATAGCCTTTGCTATACCAAAATCAATCAGCTTTAATGAGCCTCTGACAAGAAGGAAATTAGCTGGCTTTAGGTCAGAGTGGACTATCCGTTCCTCGTGTATGGTGTTAACAGCAAGAAGTATTTGCTGCAAAGTATGTTTAGAACTTTTGAGTACAATTCAAATATATTATAAATTTACTAGATTTTAAATCTGGATAATGTACAACATACAACAGTAGTACATGAATTTAAGGTGGCCACGCCAGTCTTCCCCTATTCTAGATGGAAGACCAAAGGGGTCCTAAAGTTCTTCCCTTGACTGAAGTTTATAATTCAAAAAAAAAAAACCAATACTTACAACCAAATGAGCCAGGTATTTATCTTATAAAAAAGAAATAAAATATAAAATAATAATTATAATTATAATTATGGTAATAATAAACAATTATAATAATAATAATAATAATAATAATAATAATAATAATAATAATAAATGAGTCAGGTATACAGGCTGGTATGGAAAGATTTTTTCTTTAACTGGACTATCCCTAATATTTTGAATCCAAAATCATATTATGAAGAAATTAAAGCATAAACAAAACATACTGTAAATAAGAAGTGTGACCATCTCAGTTATTCAAACAGCAACAGACCAAAGTCTTCTGAAATCATATTATGAAGGCACAAACAAAACATACAGTAAATAAAAAAGTCACTCAAATTATCAAAAAGCAACTGACCAAAGTTCTTTTGTTCTGTTGTTCATACTCCTTCCGTTCCTATTTATATGTCACCATTTTGGATTTCACGTGCATTAAGAAACTAAGAAGTTTACTCTATCCTTATTTAATTTTTTTGGAACTCAAGTTTTCAATCAATAAATATGAATTAATTTATTTTGATTAATTAATTTGACCAATGAACATGAATCATTTACTTAGCTTTTCTAAGTTGGTCAAATATATATTTTCAAGGCGAATAACTCACAAGGGTAAAAAAGGAACAATATGGTAATTTATGCATTGATTTTATGAAATGACAAGTATTATGTACCAACTATTTATAGTAAGGGATGACATATAAAAAGGAACGGAGGGAGTAACATTTACTTAAGATATTCAGGACAGAGACAGATTCCTGAATTGGCTTTGGTTCAATGATGACCAGTTTCAGTTATCTTAAAAGCAACATGGAGCTCCTCTACCCCTTCCCCTTCCCTTGGATGGCTTACAAAAGTTTTTCTCAGATAAAGTATCATCTTGCCTTAGGTTTATCTCTAGCTTCATGACTTTAAGTTGAATATGGAATTGCATACACCTTAAAATTAATCGAATGAAGAGACTTTAAGGAGATCAAATCTCTACTACTCCTGGAGCAAAGAATATTGAGGTTCAAGAGCTCTCAAGACATAATACTGAGAATGGCCATTGAAAGCACATTCTTAACAAGAGAAGATCAGTACTTATCTTCAACAAAATTCCGAGAAAAGTACTACCGGATTCAATCAGTTTTGACCTTCATGAACCTTAAACATATACACTAATTTAGTGTCTGGCCATAGATTTTGAATTTTATCTTCGAAAATCTATTGGCAATGAAATTTGATAAGATTTTGAAAATCTGATAGTCAAATATTTTCAAGTTCCCAAAGACTGGCTCAAACTAGTTTTTTTGGGACTTCCACTCACAGAACTTCAAAAAAAAATTCAAGTAAAATGCATGTCCAAGCACGACTTCAAATTCCAAAACTCACAACTTCAAAAACTCAAGTTTTCAAGTTTCAACTATAAAATCTTTTGTCAAACGGGAGCTAAAAAGTCTGTTAGCAAAAGAACAGTGCGTAAGACGGTAAGAGATATTCCCAAAAGAGTCGTACTTTGAGTGTACTACATCTTGTTAATGAGACCCTTGTAAACTTTGTGTCCTATTTAAATGCAAACTGAAAATCTATATACAGACATGAGATGTGAATGATTAAGGGTGTATTCTGTATTCTAATTATACCATGTTCAGTTGTTCAAAATTGTTGAAAGAATATTTTCTCTAGGAAAACAAATTCCTTAAAATGAGGAAAATGACTTCCCTAGTGGAAGTAGGGAAAACAAGTTCCACAAGTGGCATTCCACATTATTTGTGTCCTCCCCATCTTATACACTTCATTTTCACCGCCACCCCCGTTATTCCCCATCCCTACCATCTCACCTCCCATATTATTTGTCTAGATTATATAAAAATGTTATTAGGATAATAGTTTTTTCTTATGTACCGAACACAAGAAAATAAGTAAGAAACCCCTTATTCCTAAAAAAACAGTTTCCTTCATACTGAACACATTCTAAATGTTATAACACCCTAAAAGCATAAGATGCATTTCAAATTAAGAAAACTTGAAATACACGTTGCAACTGTACGATAGCTCTTATCCTAATTCTCCAGGAATAAATACGTAAACTGCAAGTAGCATAATGATGGACATTGAAGTTAGGCATAATTAACATTGGCCAAATACATACTTTACCCCTCCACGCAAATTCCTATTACACTCCCTTTCTTTGTGAGCATCCTTTTACAACTTAATTTGCAAGGTTCATCTCCAAAATCACCCTGAATGGCCTAAGACAACTCACACAATACGTGTTATAAAGTAAAAAAATAAAATAAAAATAAATATACATATATATATATATATTTAAAAAAAAAAAAAAAAAAAAACTACCATCCGCTTGCCCAAATTTCACC
>JAJONR010008765.1:0-35477 GCA_029582245.1 Solanum etuberosum
AGTAAATTTGCAGTATTTTTCAAAAGCAATTTTTTTTTTTTTTTGGGGGGGGGTAGGGAGTAGGGGTGGTATGGGTTAGGTGAAGTAAAAAAAAATCTTAAAATTTGAAAAAAAATTAAATAATAAATTTTAATTTTTTTTTTTGGAAGGAAAGACATTTTCCTTAAATTTGAGGAATATGAGTTGATTTGAAAAACATTTTCCAAACATTTAAGCGAACCAAAAATGGAAAATTAAATAACATTTTTCCATACCAAACACACCCTAAGTGATGAATGTGTTAACGGAACACACATAGCCTTGCATCTATTGGCTTGGTTTAAACATCTGGTGTAGATAAGTTTCTACGGTTTTACAGATTGCAAGACCACAAAATACAGTCTCAGAAGAAAATTAAACAGTCACTTAAACTTGCGAAGATGAGCACATATTTGATCTTGGTTTTGTTTTTCCTTAGGCCACTGGCACTTCAGCCATTTCCTGCTCCACAGCTGCCACTTCGACGGGATAGTAGTGGTAGTGGAGTTCTCCAACATCGTCACCTGATAGCTTCTTCCATCCATTTGGTCCGACATGATAAACTGAAACGATCCACGAGTTAATGACAAATACAGAGACCATAGAACGAATATACAACAGAAAGACGGGGGAAAGCCAACTAATATTGCATTTCCTCTTTTTTGTGGATGAGATGCATGAAACATACCACTAGCAACACCTCCACTAGCTCCATCACGGAATGTGGCATGATAAATTGCTCGTCTAGCCAACTCGGCTGCTTCTTCCACAGACAGATCATATCGGTACCTAGAGTGAAACAGCATAGGGAGGAAAATTAGAAATAGAGATAGGACGCAGAGTTCAGTGGTTTCCTGAAGTTAAAAGTGTGTCATAAGCACGAGTTTTAAGCTGCAAAAGTGATCAGCACAATAAACTATGGAGTCACTTTGAAACGTCTGCAACCCCCCACCCCACCCTCCTGCTTATTGAATATGTTGTAGACCTTAGGGGCACAACACAACTCTCTCTTTGAGAAGACACTGAAGTCTAGTATGGCCAACAGGTAAATGCATCTGATCTCGTGAATGCAGTCTTTTGCACTTCAATATGCACAAGCCATATATGAAAGACTGAGTATTATGATGTTTGAAAGTCACCTTTGTCATACAGATATGACGATTCTAGTTAACAATCATTCTCAAGTACACACAAGGGAAACCATGGAAATGCTGATACGAAAATGTGGAAGAGAACACACACCCATTATCCAAAACACCGTAAGCATAAGGAGAACCAGATCCAACAGAGAATCTGTTTCCTTTAAGCCGTCCTCCCTCACTATCCACATAGTATAGTCCTGGACCCTGCGAAATCAAGCTTTTATATTAGTAAGAAAAAAGGAATTTGACATTTTGCAAACTTTACCAGCATCCATCTTTCACTACCTTCTCATCCCAACCAGCAATCATAGTTCCAACAGACAAACCCATTCCACGGTAAGAATATAAAATGTTTGCCAACAGCTTTGAAGCTCCAGTAACTGAAATTCTCCTTTTGTTTGCCAGTTCATGAAGACGGCACTGAATCACAAAAAGAAACAGGTGACCAACTCTTCCAAAGCACATGAAGCCAAAATCCTTACTACTACTACCTCTTATGAAAAATAAAATAAAAAGTTCAGAACTTTGTTCTGCAAATGGGTCAGGGGTAGAGGATATATATGTCGCCTCCCCATCCCCCACCCTTTTTTTTTTGTTGAATAAGCATAATTAGACTTTAACTTCAGGAGGCCTTAATCAGCAGAGTGGAAGATGGCCAACAGATGGGAGCTTAGTCTTGAAGAAACTAACCAGTAAGAGACTTTCAAAGAACCAGTTCATTAACATCACTACTTATTTTTAGTCATTTCTTTCTTTTTACCCCTTCAATGTGGTCATATTTCCATTCTTATTATTAGCTTATACTCTTCCTTTTTCCTTTCTCTTTTTTTTTTTTTTTTACTGTTGAGTGAAGGGAGAACACATCCATCCTAAATAAATATATGCAGTCAGAAGCATTAAAATTCTCTAGAATACAGGGTCTCTGTAATGTAGAGGTCCAAAATTGATTTATATCAAGTACTCCCCTGGCAAAAATGGGTAAATACAGCAACTCGGAAAAGGAAGCATAAGTCGTTTATAACGAAATACCTTGATTCCCAGGTTTCTATGCCAGAATTGGCAGTCAGCAGCCCCACCAGCCATTGTGCCAAGCATATAGGGATTAATTTCAATGATTTTCTTCACAGATTGAGATGCTGCAAAATATTACAAGGAAAGGAAGATATATCTTAAAAGGACAGGCAAATCAAAAGAGCTGCGGTAGATCAAGGAATAACACTTAAAAGAGTATTTGTACAACCAAACAAAGTAGAAGTCTATTTCTAAAATTTGGAATTCACATTCCTCTAGTGAAGAACTTGACAGTCAAATATGACACACCCAAAACTAAAACATATACAAGTCTCATATAGCGTAAGTCCATAACACAACCATTTAAAAATTGAAGTTGATTAAAGTTTACGTTTCAGGTACCCAATAAATCAGACTTTTCTTTTTCTGATCATTAAGAAATCAGATTATGTCACTATTATATCCAAACACCATGCTTAAGGTACTAATTCCAAGTTCTAGTCACTGCACCAATAACTACAGTGACATTGACAACAGAACAGAGGAAAATTTTGTAGAACGTGGACACTTTTAAAACCAATAACATTTTATGCTCAAACCGGGAAAATACAGCTTCACTTGCACCCAAAAAAACTCAATCATGAAAACAGTGAGGCCTTGCATGTCCTATGGGCCACTGAATATGGTTATATCAAGTCATTTGGCAGGGGCAGAGGGTAGTAAGTTCTCTTGCCAGCAAGGTCACAACACAAGAGCCATAGACAAATGGATGTTCATATCAGTAAAAGAGATGATAAGTAATTGATGAATTTCTTCACATTGTTTATCATAAAGACAATAATGAGCAAAAGGGTTTACATATATATCCTCCCATGCTAGCCCGAGAATCAGCAGCAACCATGACACCTCCTTTAAAAATGAAAGCAAGGGTTGTGGTTCCCTTCGCGGGCTTCACCATTTGGATTGCTTCTTTTTGGAAACCATCAAACTAAAAGAACACACAGGGTAAACAAGTAAACATATTTAGAGAATTAGGACTCGATAGATCCCCAATTAACTGAATATAATTGGACACAACAGAAAAATAGTCATACTCACATTAGCAGTATTAGGAAGATGGAATGATGGAGAATTCGAAATTCCATCAAACAGCTCAGAAGACTCCCCTCGAAGTGGGGCACTTGGTTCAAGTCCACTAAAATCGATCTTCATCATTTACAACCTTTAGCTGCAATAATTGATATATCAAATACATTTCACTCAGTAATACTTAACAATCGCAATAGACAAAAAATTGATAGACTATTAAGAGAGAACCTAACTATCGAAGCTTTCTAACATACTAAACTTAACTCAAGGCATTCCATAAAGCCTCAGTTGGATTGAAGCGATAACTAAAATCAATTGATATCAAATGCTGATAGTTCATAGTTAGGAACCAAAATGGTTGTGGATAATGGGAAGGTTTGAGATAAAAGGATTAGTGGTCAATAAAGTAGGTTGAAAACATAGAGGTCTTAGGTTCAAATTCAAGCTGAGGCCAAAAACAGTAGGTGATTTCTTCCCACTTATCCAAGCCTTCATGGACAGAGCTAATTGGTACTTATTGGTGGAAACCAGGTACCCTATGGAATTAGTCGAGGTGCATACAAGTTGGCACAGACACCACGCTCATCAACAAAATAAAGGTTAATTTTTAACAAGGACAAACCTAAAGATTATTTACCCCATCAGTTTATTAAAATCTATCACTTCCATCCCAAGTGCTGAAAAGCTCAAAAAGCATCATAAAAAATTCCATCTTTCATGGCATTACACTCCTTTTATCTGTGCTTCTACGAATAGTTCTCAAAACATTGCTTATTAACACCCAAAGGCATCTTACTACACCATCAAAAATTCAGCACCATTATAACATGGCAAGCAAAGCAACCTGCTACAATTTTTTGAGGTAAGGGTAACTGTGTATTCACAAAAGTCTCATCATCAAATAAATGATGAGCATAGGTCAGTTACAAGTTACAATCTCATCAAAGCATATCAAACTACCCACGGCAAAGCAACCTGCTATAATTGGTTAAACTACTTGTAAAAATTCTTCTAAATCATCATTTTATATAAACGACTTGAAAGTTATCACTTTCATTCCAAGTGTAAGAAAACTCAAAAAACATCATTAAAATACACCATAGAAATTCAGCGAATTTACAACCTAACAAACAAAGTAAAATGCATATTATCAGGTAGAAAATCACAATACTAGATGCGAGATAATAAATCAAGCTTACATTAACGAAATAGGGAACTTACGTTTTACAAATCGCCGGAGAAAGAGATCGTAAGGAATTCACCGGAGAAAATCTGAAAAGCAATTTTGTAGTGGTATCAACTTGTTGAAGAAGAAATAGCTACTGGCGAAGTTGAAATTGGGCCTGGGCCGTAACGGGTCGCAGTTTGGGCCAAATTTTGGTTGTTATCCATTAAAGTGATTTCGATCCGACCCGCTAAATGAATTTGGGCTTATACTTTCCAAAATAAATAAGGCCCAAATTCTTCGATCAAACGGGGGCTCAAATGAAGCCCAAATCATCATCATCCTTGCTAAAAATAAAATTAAAAAACATTGATTGGGAAGTTTTGTATCTTATTAGCAATTGATGACTTTTTCTTCTTTAGGTCAAATAGTTTTTTGTTTCATTCTAAACTATAGAAGTTATTATTGTCATTCGATAGAAATGTTCGTCTTTGAATAGGATGATGACAGATGAACAAGTACTTGAGTTTGGAACCGGTGAAATTCAAAAAAACTATGAAAGTGATCACTACACTAGAGGAGGAGGAGGAGGGGAGAAACATGATCGTGAAAGATATCATTAAAAGACTGAAGTAATATTTTTAAGCAACAATAGAATCAAGTATCTAAACACTTACTATAATTGTGCGCTATATATATTTACATACATAACTCTAGATTCTACGAAAAGTTTAAATTATTTTTTCCATTTACATTAAATCTCACACAAGAAATGTTGTTTTACTTCTAATTCTTCTTGGTCTTTAATATATTTCCTTACCTCTTTATTTATTATTCTCATGGCTAAACAATATATCCAAAAAAAAATATATGCTATGGTGCCCCCTTAAGAAGTTGATAAGTTTGATTTGGTCCTTTCACCAACCCCCTCTATTTATTCTTTTATATTATTTTTTCCAACTTCACCAACCCCTCTAATGACAAAAAGGTACAAATATCCAATAACTTATATGATGGTGGTTGTTTAGCAAGGCTTGACAAAATCTCATTAGGAAGTACACTTTATTTTATTTTACCAACTTATTACTTATATTTATTTATTTATTTTAAATTATTATCTATCCACAATTAAACCTACCTCCAATATGGTTACTTAAGCCTATCAACGTGACATATAACAACTTTATTTTTGTTTTAAATGCAATTTAAAGTATAAATGTTTGCTTACCAATCTTGAAAGAAAGCCTATTATTACATTTTCAAAGTTAAATCTAATAAGAAAAGATTAAAAAAAGAATTGATGAAAATTTATTTTCTTGATTTAGACCAAAATTCATGTATATTGACTCATTCAAAATTGTCATGATGAAGTCAATAGAATGGTGGAGGAAATAATTGAAGAAAGTTGAGTTCACATCTAGGTTGTATTTTATTAGGATAGAAAAATATTTTTAAAAGAATATTAGTCAAATTTTCTTGTTTGGTTGTTGAAGATAATTTTCCGGAAAAAAATATGATTTTCCTCGATTTTGATTGGAAGTCATTTTCTTTCATAATTATCTTAATGGTTAACTTCATATTATTGGTTTAACTAACGATAATACATTATTGTTTTTATAATAAAATTTGAGATGAAGCAATAATGGTGAAATTTTAGTCAAAATCTTAAAAAGAATTAAAAAAAAATATCGTTATAGTAAAAGATGTAATTAAACTATTTCACAAAAAAACATTAAATATTTTATACATACGCATTTAAGTAATAAATGAATATTAATTTAAGACATAAAGTGAAATTTTAAAATCATCATAGTCGTAAATTCAAAATTTATTACAAGACAAATTTGGACACTAATCGACATAATGTAACAACACGTTATTTTTGTCCAAACAACTAGTACATATATTTATTATTATAAAGTTTTGTTGAGGTATTTTATTCCAAACTCATATATATTAATTAATAAATGAAATAGTAGGTTGCCAATAAAGTAGGTAACCATATGAGGGATGTGATAGTATGAAAATAATTATTTCATTTTTAATCAGAGGTTCGAAGTCCGAGAAAGAAAAAAATATCTTACTGTAAAATATTTTTTATAAGCTTTATTCTACACAAATTCAAATAAATCAAGGCTCAAAAGTAGATAGTACCGAATAAGGTGAGAAAAAATAAAACAAGAGAATACTTTTAAATGAATAGTATTATCGCACCTTTAAACCCCACATTATTTATATAACATAAGGTCAAATATATCAGCAAAGGATGTTTCAGGATTAATATGATTTCTCAACAGCTACCTTCTTAATAAAAAGTATATAATTTGAATTTTGGGTATGAAAGATCATATTAGGAAGCATTCCCATCGAATAATAATGAGTCTTAATCGATTAGAATTCGAAGTAGTCCGAATTAGTATCAAATAATATTATAAAAATCATCACTTATGATTATTGTTTCTTTTTAAATAGAAACTTTTTTATAATTCCAAGAGATATAGCTTTATGAAATATTCTATTTTGTACATGCCTACCAATCAAAGTAAAAAAATTAATACCAACTCCTAAAACTTCTCATTTTAGATGAAAACTCAAATTAGAGAAACTTTAGGGAGGTTGGTTACATATTCCTCGTGTGAAATGACGTATCCTTCCCACCAACCATGCAATTTACACACGAATGAAACTTCGTTTTCGGTTCGAACTATATATCATAAAAGTGAATTTAAAATTTATATATTATACTCAACCTAATCAATTATGAAAGTCAAAATCTTTTACTTGTATTACTGAATTGATAATTTATTTATCGATCAATTATCCTTTTTGAGATAACATTTAGGAAATGATCCTCTTTTTTAATTTCTCTGTAATTTATAGATTGTATTTTAAACTACAATCTAAAGATCCCTTTTGAACAAACTAAAAATCGTATACGTCAGATTACAATCTAAAATTTTGTACTCATAAGTCATTGCAATTGTGAGATCACAATCTAATGTTTTGTCTACACAATTGAACATTATATCAACAAATATTAGCTCGAGTTTAATATTATTCGAAAAGGTAATTTCCTAAGGGTTATATTTCCACAAAATTAGAAGTAGGAACAAAATCTAAATACTAATCTAGAAAGAAGATATTTGTGTAAATCAACCATTGGATTCAAATGAACCCGTTACTTGTTCTCTACACCCGATTCTATTATGTATTCACTTAATATTTGTTTGGTATACATAATTCATTGAATTGATTAATTTTGAATTCGCGTCGCATAGAGCGCTCCGTATCATGTTGTATTTTCTTATGTCATTAGGAAACCAAAATTTGGAGAGTGTGTTATTTGTTATTACACCCTACAAAATTAAATTCTTGAATTGGTAAATATTTTTAAAAAATGGTTGGTGGTTTTTTTTCTTTGTGGTGTTGTTAGTGAGAAGAAGAAGCCTATACTTGGCTGCCATTCCTTTTAGTTTCTATGTACAACCACCCTCATGTTCTCCACGTGTCACCAACCGTAACCGTCGATTACCATGTGCAATCCAACGGTCAAGATTAATCTTCAACTAACACATTGGCCTGCCAAGTCCAACACTCAATGAGAATTGTATTATTTCCCTTTCTATTTAAACACCTAACATTTTGGCTCAACAAACTCAGGAAATTCAGCTTAATTTATTGCTCATAAGTTTTGCAATTTCCTAATCCCAACAACCAAAAATATTGATATATACATTGCACCTTTATCTCAATTATTTATCAAAACACTACACATAGTTTGTTTTCCCTAACCAATTGAGTTCTTGTCCAAGATTATTTTGCGACAAAAATAATGGAGTATGTCAATGGAGATAGTAATGGTACTCATGATGATCAAGTTTTTTGCGTTAAGGGTCAACAACAAGATCCGTTGAATTGGAACATGTCAGCTGACGCGCTCAGGGGTAGCCACCTAGACGAGGTGAAGAAAATGGTGGAGGAGTATAGGAAGCCGGTGGTTAGGGTAGGAGGGGAGACCTTGACAGTAGCTCAAGTGGCCGCCATAGCTGCACACTCACGTACAGACGTGACTGTGCAGCTATCAGAGGCGGCCCGAGCTGGTGTCAAGGCTAGTAGTGATTGGGTGATGGAAGGGATGAGAAATGGGACTGATAGTTATGGTGTTACTACTGGTTTTGGTGCAACATCACATAGAAGGACCAAACAAGGTGCAGCCCTACAGAAAGAGCTAATAAGGTAATTACAAAATTACTATTTTACTACAATATACTACATATTAATATGTACCTATTTTTATTTTTTACCATTTTGATATATAACCTATAGTCTAAAAAAGTTTACAATAAATTTTACTTTTACCTTATTTAATACTGAAATAGGATTTCATCTTTCTAAAATTTGTAGTATATATAGATTAACATGTGATAGTATGTTCGTGAAGTTATTATTTTCACCAGATTATAATATTACTCATATTATTTATCATAGAGTTATCAGTAATATACAATTGTTCTCCTATAGGGGGTGAGGATAATAAGGAAGGTGTAGCTTTAATTTCCATAAATAACTAAATAAAGTGCTATGGGGGTAAAAATCAAGAAAATTAAACCAAACCTATTATTTTTACTTTCTGATATATAATTTAACTCTGGTAAATTGTTAACTTTTTTTTTTTTGTTTATTTGCTTTCGTGGAAGCAAGTTTTTTTATGCAACAAAAAAATATAATTATTAAAAAACAAAAAATAAAAGTGGGTGATTTATATATTTTTATAAATAAAAAAGTGGAGTTGTTAACATAAAAAATAAAATGAAGTCTAAAGTACGTGTATCCTAAAAGATTTTGAAAAGTAGTTGTAGACATGTTATGCAAGTAAAGAGAATATTTTTACATCCTTTAATTTATTAGTAGTACAATTAATTAATTTTTGCTCAATTTAGTTATGCCCCAACAAATAAAAGTTTTAATTTATTTATTTATTTTTAAAGTTTGGAGGATGTGAATATGCCACGTGATTAAGTGCACATGATAGCATAAAAAGTCTTTTTAATATTTACTTTTGCTTTTGTTGGCTAATAAATGTTAGCTGCATATTTAGGTCTAATTTTTTTCTAAAAAAGAAGGCATTTAATTGATCCATAAATTTGTTAGGTTAAGTGGACCAACTAATACCCCAACCTAAGGTGATGATTTGGCTAAATGAAATTTTAAACGTCTACTTAAACTAATGACTTAATAGAATTTTACACGTCAAACTTAAGTTGATGACACTATAATAAAAACAGCAATAAATATGCACATAAACAAAGTGTTAAAGTCTTTACCGATATTAGTTAATTTTCATTGAGTTCAATGTCGTTATAGACACATTTACAAAGAGGACTAATTGCCTCTAAAAAAAACATATTTAGCGGCAATTAAGCTATTGCCGATTTGCCGCTAGTAGTGTGACTTGGCTATATGAAATTTTGTACGTCAACATATGTTGATGATTTGGCTACATTTAAACTTTGTAAGTCAACTACAACTTGATGATTTTTGCTAAATGGAATTTCATCTGAATTCTAGGTTCTTGAATGCCGGAGTCTTTGGCAACGGGACGGAGTCTTGCCACACGTTGCCACACTCTGCCACGAGGGCGGCCATGCTAGTGAGGATCAACACCCTACTTCAAGGCTACTCAGGCATAAGGTTTGAGATTTTGGAAGCTATAACAAAGTTGTTGAACAACAACATTACCCCGTGTTTGCCTCTACGTGGCACGATCACAGCGTCTGGTGACTTGGTACCACTGTCCTACATTGCCGGCCTTTTAACCGGCCGGCCCAACTCCAAGGCCACCGGGCCTAATGGAGAACTGTTGGACGCTGTCAACGCGTTCCAACTTGCTGGTATTGAGTCTGGATTCTTTGAGCTGCAGCCCAAAGAAGGATTAGCTTTAGTGAATGGTACAGCTGTTGGCTCTGGCTTGGCCTCAATGGTTCTTTTTGAGGCTAACATTCTTGCTATACTTTCTGAAGTTTTATCAGCAATATTTGCTGAAGTTATGCAAGGAAAGCCCGAATTTACGGACCATTTGACACACAAATTGAAACATCACCCTGGCCAAATTGAAGCTGCAGCTATAATGGAACACATTTTGGATGGAAGTTCCTATGTGAAAGAAGCCAAGAAAATCCATGAAATGGACCCGTTACAAAAGCCTAAACAAGATCGTTACGCGCTTAGGACATCTCCACAATGGTTAGGCCCACAAATCGAGGTGATTCGATCATCAACTAAGATGATTGAGAGGGAGATTAACTCTGTTAATGACAATCCTTTGATTGATGTGTCGAGAAACAAGGCATTACATGGTGGGAATTTCCAAGGGACACCAATAGGCGTGTCAATGGACAACACTAGGCTAGCACTTGCCTCAATTGGAAAACTCCTATTTGCACAATTCTCTGAACTTGTCAATGACTATTACAACAATGGTTTGCCTTCGAATCTCACCGGTGGAAGGAATCCTAGCTTGGATTATGGTTTCAAAGGTGCTGAAATCGCTATGGCCTCGTACTGTTCTGAACTCCAATTTCTCGCGAATCCAGTTACTAACCATGTACAAAGTGCTGAACAACACAACCAAGATGTCAACTCACTAGGCCTAATCTCATCAAGAAAGACAGAGGAGGCAGTTGACATATTGAAACTCATGTCATCCACTTACCTAGTAGCACTATGTCAAGCAATTGACTTGAGGCATTTGGAAGAAAATCTCAAAGCCACAGTGAAAAGTGCAGTGAGTTTAGCAGCTAAAAAAGTCTTGATCACTGGCCAAAATGGTGAACTTCATCAATCAAGATTCTGTGAGAAAGACTTGCTCACAATGGTTGACAGAGAGTATGTTTTTTCATATGCTGATGACCCCTGCAGTGCTAATTACCCTTTAATGCAAAAGTTGAGACAGGTTTTGGTGGATCATGCACTAAAGAATTCTAACACTGAAATCTTCCAAAAGATTAGTGCATTTGAGGAAGAATTGAAACTTGTTTTGCCTAAGGAGATTGAGAGTGTTAGATGTGATTTGGAGAATGGAAAGGCACCAATTGGTAATAGAATTCAAGAATGCAGGTCATATCCATTGTACAAATTTGTGAGGGAAGAATTAGGAGCTAAGTATTTGACAGGTGAAAAAGTTCTATCTCCTGGTGAAGTATTTGATAAAGTGTTTACAGCTATGAATGAAGGTAAGTTGATAGATCCATTGCTTAATTGCTTGAAGGAATGGAATGGTGCTCCTCTTCCACTTTGCTAAGAGAAAGGAGGACTTATGTTGCTTGGACACTTCAAAGGGTACGTGTCGGATCCTTTAAAAGTGGTGTATTTTTAGAGGATTTGAGACCGTGCAAGCAACATAGGGAAAATATATTTGTCTTAATATTGTAGGTACATTACTTTTTAAGTTTATTTTTCTAGTTTTGTGGAACTTTTTCTAATGGTTTGTATGAATATTTGTGAATCTTTAAACTTATTGATGATATACTCTATATCTTGTTCTAAAGCAATTGTATTTAAACTTTTGTGGCTTCTTTCAAGAAGAAAATGTTGTATAGACAATAAGAAGATTACTTCAACAAATTTTAAATATTTTTCATTGTACCCACACTTTTTGGTTTAGGTAGATATCATTTTGTTATGGCGAAATGGTCTGATGGACTCTTGTACTTGTATGAGTTTATTATGGACCCTTCTACTTAATCATTTACCAACTGAACTCCTAAACCTATTGAAACGTAGTATTTCAAACCCTTTTTTTTTACCTGTCATCTTATGTGGCATTTTTGTTAAAATGTGTGTGATACACATATTTTAGGAGCGTGAGATCTTCAAAAAAGATAGAAAATGTCATTTTTTTACCTAATTAAGAGTCATCTTCTTCCCCATTTATTCATTTACCATTGTTGAACAAATATAAACTTTTTTTGGGGCTTTTCTACTGATCTCCAAATATTTATGTCCAAATTCTTTCTCTATTTTTTTCATTGTTTCATTGTTGCCTTTCAACTTCTTCAAAGGACTCATTATTTCTTGAACAAATTCAATCTTTATTACTCTACAGAAGAATCTCCCCAAGTAACAAATTTCTTTCTTTGTTCCAAACAAATAAATGGACTTATCGATCCCACTCTTCAACAAATATCATGTTTCCTCCGAACTCAACATCGTCGGAGCCGTCAACCACACCAATTTCTGCAAATTTACAGAACACAAAATCCTTTCTTAAATGAATAAATTATAAAAAACTAAAAAGTTAAAATTAATCCAAAATTGCAAAGAAGGGAAGAAAAAAAAAACATGGAGGAGTGAACGAAGAGAATCTGAGGGTTGAGTAATTTGGACGAGAACTGATTGTTCGTGATTTTTAGGGTTTTAGAGCGAGTGTCACGGTGGTTTGGGCCATCACTGCTTTTTCGAAATCGAATGTGGCCCAATCACCCTCTCCATCTTCGAGTGGTAGCTCCACCACCACGCTGTCGGGTACTGCATTTTCGTAGTGAAAGCCTTTGGAATGAGAGAGGAGAAATAAGAGAAATGTGGAAGAAAGAGAAAGATTTTCAAATAAAATTTTGGGGATTTAATTTTGTCATTTTATTTCCTATGTGGCAGTTAAAAATGAGGTGAAATTTGACATGTAGGGATTGTATTTCACGCACTATCCACCATGTGAGAAAAGAGTTCAAAATATTAAGTTTCAATGGGTTGAAGGGTTCAGTTGGTAAAAGTTTAAGCAGAAGGATTCATAATACAAACTCATACGAGTATAAAGATTCATAATCCTATTGTTCTTCTTGATTTTTGCTCTTTCATTTGTGGTCATTAGTTTGAATTATCCAACAAATCCCCTTCTAGAGTTGTCAATGAGTGGAGGAGGTTTGGTAGGTGAGAAGAGAGAGAGAGAGAGAGTGATATATTTTCTAATTTTTTGGCCATTAATCAACTTGTATACAAAAAGTAGGTAAGCACATAGCATGAGAACAAAAATAACAAAAAATGTCATAATCCAAAGTGCTCATTAATCTTGAACTTTGAAAGAGAAATGGATCATAAATTTTGACAATGACAAGAATGTTAAATGCTAATTACTGTAAAATATGATTAAAAGAATTCGTGAACGATCAATTTATATAATTTAATTTCTTATATATAAAAAGGGCCGACTCTTAATAGGATAAAACAAATTTTTAATCACATATCATAACATTTTGCATGTCATAAATGATAAAATTAGAAATTAAAAGTCAACAAGTTTTTAAATGTAGAAATGCCTGCGAGTATCTTTTACACACCTTAATTTGTATGTCCATAATTCCGAGCATGACACAGGACATTCATAATACATGCGTTGTAAATAATAAAAAAAGAATGAAAATTACAACTTCTACTCCTTGTAAAAAAAATAATCAATTTATTGGTGAAATCACAAAAAAGAAACACATAGGAAAGGATGTTTAAATGCCACCAGATATTGGTTGTTTAGGATATGTGGGAGGGAAATAGATAAGGAGATAATAATGGATTATCTTACCTAGATGCTATAAATATATTAAGAAACAATACAATTATTGTCTCAAAACTTTATAGTTACTTTTCAAAGATTAAGAAATTAACCAAAGCAAATGGCAAAAAATAAGAATGATTTTTTCACTAATTTGTTTGTAATTTGCATGCTATTTATGTTGATGCAAAATGCAAATGTAGCAATAGCAAGTCTCGCAGATAGGGCCAGAGAATGCATGCCATCATGCCGAGCAGTTCCAAGTTCTACTCTTTCGAGTTGTGAGAAAGCTTGCCTAGATTTCGCAAAGCGAACTTATGATAAGTATTCATAAGTATTACTACAAGGTCGGTTCAATAGAATGGGTGACCTAAAGCTAAAAAAAAATTTAAAAAATTTTTAAAATATTTTATACTCATAAAATTTTAAAAAATACTGTAATTGATTCTAACTAAATTAATTTTTTTTTTTAATTGATAGTAGAACATTTCTTGTAATATTTTGTTACTAGAAAGGATATTGACATGAGGGTTTTACAATTCTAGATGTAAGTTGTACCCAGAGGCAGACCCACATGTTTATGTGGGGGTGTATGCAACCAGGGTTCTGTCCCAGGTAGAACCTCTTTTTTTAGCTTAATATTGGTGCACCCGCAGTTTTCAAATCTTGGATTCGCCTCTGGAGGTAACCATAAGAAAATATCAGCACATATAGCTCAAATCAAATGGCAACCTCCAACAAATATTCTTTTTTTTCCTTGATTAATTAACTGTATTATTCGATATCGTGTTGTAAATTACAGAAGTTTGAGGGATCAATCTTGTTACAAGTGAAGGTATTATAAACTTCATAATTTACATAATCAAGTCTACACCAAAAAGCTAAAAAAAGTTAATAAGTTGTCTCGGTTGGCAAAGGTTGAGAGACTTGTGTGTTAGGTCACATGTTTGAGCCCTTGCTAAATGAACTAACTTAGTTGTTTAAACGGAGAAGGGTGGAGGGGTGGCCCATCATCTCCGAGTTAGCCTAAAGGGTAGGCTCCAAACGGATTTCTCAATCATAAAAGAAAAATGTTACCTTCAAAACATCTAAAATACCTGGGGGTATAGGTCTACCATGGCCTTTTGAATCTGATAGGTATCTTCCTTGCAAACCAACTCAGAAAAGGTTCTGTTATGGAGATCAAATTGTTCCTGTTGAACTCTTCCCAAAAAACAAGTGAAATGGTATTCTTTCGTATGGCTGCACACATTTGCTGCCTGAAAAAACAAAAGCACAACGAGCTATACTGATTACGACACTATAGAAGTCTGCCAAATAGACATACGACAACATCCAATGCACCAACTCAAGTTGCAGAAATGGCAATTTGAAACAAATGAAACTGCATAAAGCAATTAAAATTGGAACCAAAGGTATTAAGTCATCGGATATTATCCATTCGAGCTTCCTGAACTTAAATGTCGGAACTAATTTCTGGTTCCAATTTAAAAAAAGAACATCCAGTCTGTTATTAACATGATTAACTATAGATGAAGAGTTGCAGAAGTTCTCAAGTCAGCCAGTCAAGAGCAATCAGCTACTTTCAAGTCACTTCACAATCTTGTTTATAAAAAAAAAATATGACATTTTTGTTGCCAACAACAATTGTAAACTGTAAAAGGGGGGAAAAGGTATATTAAGGGTTGATTGGTTATACAAAGTAAAAGAAATAATATTTGATGATATAGCAATTTTAAGTAAAAACTTGCTATGTAACTCAGTGTTCTATTCCATTTCTTTTCTTTCCATCAATTAACAAATATTTTTGAACTTATAGCCAAAGCATAGATGTCTTCGTTTGGTATGTGGGATAAGGATGATAATCCCAGAATAAAATTCAGGATTAACTTTATCTCATGTTTGGTTTGAAGTATTAGCTAATCCCATAATTCTATCCCACCATTTGTACTAAAATGGTTTACTATCCTCATAAAATGTTTCTCCCAAGGGATATCCTTGCTTATCCCATCCCATCGCGCATACCAAACGACCAGTAAAAAATGAAGCACTTACACTCATTGTAAAGATAAACTTTTTTACAGCTGATCGTCTATGTTGCTTGGACTCTTCAAAAATGTCCAAGGATGCGTGTGCATTTTTGGAGGATCCGACACAGGTGCAACAATATTTTTGGAGAGTCCGAGCAACATAACTAATAGTTTAAAGGTAAACAAATCATTTTACAAACATAGTCATGTCACTCATTTGACACCTCCTATTTGTTCTAATGTTTTCATGCCCATCTCATCATCCACCAAAATTTGTTTACACTAGTATCCACAAGACTAGAGGGATTGACTCAGTTGGTGAGAGACCCTCACTTATACATAATTTGGGGGTGGAGTTAACAAGGAGCCATTGACATGTTGAGCAATGACCCTTGCAAAAGACACTTTCAGATCACTAATAGTTATTCCATTCAAACATAATGATGAGTACCAAGGGTGGAAGTCTCCAACTTTTATTGACATCATTTACTCAATGTTTTGACAAAAAAAAGCTATATATTAGAAATTACAATAAAAACTTAAAAATCACAATTTTCAGAGTAAAAAAGTACTCTATACATTCCATTATTCCAACATAGTTGTCATGTTTTGCCTCTCAAAAGTCAATTTGACTAATTATCAAAGTTATAGATTAGATTAATTTAATATTTTAAAGTTAAAATTAAAATATTCAAAAACTATACGAAAAGTACTATCAATTGCAATTTTTTCTTCTATCAATATGACGCTTAAAAAGGAAATTGTAACAAGTATTTTGGAACGGAGGTATATATATATTTATGAACAATCTGTTATCTTAAGATATTTTTCATGAAAATATATATATATTTCAACTAATAAAGAGGAGAAGAAAAACAGGCAGACAGAGTCTTTATTGAGTTTTCTTGTGACTTTCTGTCTCACTCATCTCAAGTAACTCAATCCAAGAAAGAGACACCACTAATAGAATAAGCCATTTCCAAAGCAGACCAAAGACTCAATTGGGCAAAAAAAAAGAAGCAATCTTTACCAGTTACAACTATGATCAAACAGCTCACGTCTTCACCAACCGCCTTCATATGACAATTCTAACAACAATTACGTCTCGATCTCAAACTAGTTGTGATCGTGAATTCAATTTCGAATCGAAAAGATAAAGATAGATAAGATACCTTTGATTTTAATTGCCTTCATGTGTAAATCCAAGAAGTTAAGCACTCAAGTTATGGAACCGAAACAGAAACCAAGAAGATCTTCTTCTTCAAAATCACCTGCGGCTGCAAAAAAGCTGTCGTCTTCGAATGATCATGATCATCAGTCGTCATTATCTACAAGCCAGAATTTGATATCCCCAAATGGATCAACAGAGAGTTTCATACTCAACAATTTGAAAAACTCACAATCATGGGCTTCGTCGAAATCAAGTCATCATTCATTAACAAGCCTTAAAGGAGTACTATTTCCAGAACAACCTCATATATACAATTTCACAGAAATTCGTTCAGCTACCCAGAATTTCTTAAAGGATCCATTTTCATCTTCATCTACATCGACTTCGTGGCGTTGTGTTCTTCGTGGTCAAGAGATGGTTGTAATACAGAGAAAATTCAGACGACCTATGGAAACTGATGAGCTTGTGGATCAAGTAGCGATGATTTGCAGAAGTCACCATTCTAGCTTAATTCCACTCAAAGGAGCTTCGGTTTCTGGAAATTATATATATTTGGTGTATGAATATACACAAGGAGTTAATCTATCGGAAGCTTTGAGAAATCGAAGAAACCCTAGTTTTACTGTTCTTTCGAATTGGATATCAAGGATTCAAATTGCTTCGGATATAGCTCATGGTTTGGATTACATTCAGCATTCAACTGGGTTAGGTTTAGGATTTGTACATAATCACATCAAAAGTACAAGTATTATTGTTACTGAACCTTCGTTTCATGCGAAGATCTGTCATTTCGGTACGGCGGAGCTTTGCGGGGAAACTCCGAGTGAAATCCAGGATTCGGATAGTGAAATCAAGCCTATGAAATCACCGGAATTAAAGAAATGTGGAAGTAAAGGTTTGAAGTTTGAAGGTACGAGAGGATATATGGCGCCGGAGTTTCAGTGGACGGGAATGGCGACGGTGAAGAGTGACGTGTATGCTTTTGGGGTGGTGGTTTTGGAGTTGATTTCCGGGAAGGAGGCAGTGAAGTACGAATTTGATGAGGAGACTTGTGGATATGTTAGGATTTCGGTGATCGAGACGGCGGTGAAAGCGGCGGAGAACGGCGGCGTAGGGCTGAGGGGGTGGGTGGATAAGCGGTTGAAGGATTCATACCCGGTGGAGGTGGCGGAGAAATTAGTTCGGATCGGGTTGGAATGTGTGGAGACTAACCCGAATAACAGACCGGATATGGGTCGGGTTGCGGGTCGGGTTTCGCAAATGTATTTGGAATCAAAGACTTGGGCCGAGAAGTTTGCTCCGCTTACTGACTTTACTGTTTCTTTAGCACCTCGTTGATGATTTATTTTTATTTTTTGGTTTTTTTTTTAATTTTTTTCTAATACAAATTTTGGGATATTACATACATTAAATTGTAAATGAAACATAGAATTCTTAGAAAAATTATAGTGTGATATATCTTTCTTCTTTTACTTATTCGAAGTCAGTCTTCTGATAAGAGGTGTGATTATTATCTGCAAGTCTGACATTGACTGAGATGTCTTCTTTGACTAAACCATATAGGGTAATGCTTCTTTATGTTGGCTATATTTCACTATCATAGCAAGATAACAAATGTTAATTGCAAATACAAGAAGAAAATTGTACTCGATAAATTAGTCAAAGTGCATAATACTATCATTATTTCCCCACTTAGTTACTACATAATTAGAGGTTCATTTCAAGCAAAGAGTTCATGGATTTGTCACCAACTTTCTGGCTAAAGAACACATATAAAGGAAGGCATCTTCATGGCCTTGACATTATATTATAAGGTAAAAAAAAATAAAAATCAAATACATAATAACACAACAAATGTGATTTTCTCACTACAATAAATTCACTGCATTATGAGATTCACACTCTGAACTTTCAGTGTTGGTCTGTCTAAAGGCTGTATTATACCCATACATATCGAAATGCCTATTATCCGAAATCATATGTCCACCCTCTCTCCCTTGAAAACTCTCCATCGGTGGAACCCAAGGGCCTGCATTCGGGTTGTTAGAGCTAGAGGCTTCTTGGTTCACGTTTTGCGAATTATTATTATTCTGGGGTGAGTTACCGGCTGGCCTCTTGTTGGAAGAGTTTGTTGTCATCACAGATATAGATGCTGTCTGTTGCTGCTGATTCTTCATTGGTGACTTGGGCCGAAGAGACTCTATTTCAGGTGTTGTAATAACAAGATGTGGGGCGCCTGGTGGTGGATTCCTTCCTCCCCCACCCTGCCAGACTTTCCCATCCCTGTCGGCAAAATTCCGCACATAGGTCTGAAGTTTTGCAAAGCTTTTAGTCAGCATTATAAGACACAAAAACATAACGAAGGTAGCATAATACATGCAAAAGTAAACTATTTAAGTGTACAAAATAGGCCAAGCTTTTGATCTTCAAACAAGCCTGGGAATGAGGTTGCAATTACCATCTTTCTTTCCTAATAAAGACAACCTATATTCAAGTGATATCATTGAGAGAACACAAAGAGACAATGAATAGGACAGAATGACTAAGCACGTCCAATGATATTTCTGTTTTCTCTCCCCCCGCCCTTTAAAAAAAACAAATTTGACAGATTTATTTTATTTGTTTGGGGGGGGGGGCGACAGAGCAGCTATGTCCTTGCCATGTCTACAAGGTAATAAAATCAACAACCAAAAGAAGGTTAGCTAAAATTTTACCTCTGCACTGAAGTTCGATGAAGACAATCCTTTACCAACAGTCAACCAGCCAGATCGAATATTATTGTCTTCACCAAAGAGCTCAAGCCTTCTCCGGCCAAGCGCAAAATGTTCAATTATACGGTACATATCTTCAGGCTTTACAGTTGATCCTGCATATTGACCGATAGCAATACAAAATAAGCTCAGGCACTACGCATATTCAGTACAGAGAGACAACACAGCATACCACTATGCATATTCAGTACAGAGAGACAACACAGCATATTATGTTAAAATATCATTAATTGCAAGAGAGAATAGAAATTACCAGAGAGGATACAGGATGATACAAGATTACGTTCAATGGCGGAGCCATGAATTTTACTAACGGGAGTCAAAATTATAAAGAAGTAACCACATCAAGAATTCAAAGGGATTCAACATGTAGTTTATATAGATATAAAAATTACCTATCTAAACAGTATAAATTCCAGGAAAGGGGTGTCAAGTGACACCCCTTTGGACAAGGCATCTACGCCACTGATTACATATATTTCATACACCAAAGGATAGTGTTGCAACTTCTAAACGTTCTCCCGCAGACAGCAACAGCTATTACATAACTTGGGAATAGCAGACCAATCAAGGACTACCATAAAACTTGAACTATGAGAGGAGAAAATAGAAGATTTTGTTCGAAACCAGTTCCATACAGAACTCAGGTAAAAGCCAAGGTTTCAACTGAAAAGCATATCCAACACCACAACTAGCTGGAAAGTACACAGAAAGCCAAAAAGAAAAAGTGAAAAGAGCAATTCATAAGACAGAATCTCCACCTCATCTGTCTCCCACCCTTCACCCCTGGTAAAGGAGTTTGTTCTTCTCATTTTGTGAGTAAGCCAAATGAGAAGAAAACCCCCAAAGGAAAAGGAAAAAAAGCATCATTTGAAGATAGGGAAAATCCATCAACCTCAAAAAGGACAGTTTTCCTTGTAAGACTCAAAGAAACACTTCTTTTTTTTATTTCACAACATTATTATCGTTAATTACAAACAACTATATGTGTGTGTGTATCACTTAAGAGAAATCCATATTTTCAAATTAGTGCTGTTAGGTCAGCCTCAGTAGCTTCTATCAAGTATCTTACTCACATAGGAACACAAACAATTGGAAAGTGGATGAGAAAAAGCAACATGCTGTCAGTGTCTGCAACCCTATATTTCATGATTAACATTTCTAATCTGCACAAGAGAACATAAACCACACACAGCATTGTCTAGAGTGAAAAAGAATCTACCATAAGGAGGTTCCTCAGCAATAATCACATCTGTGTCAATATTTGCATGAATTATATGCCCATCGGTACTACGACGAACAGTTCCTTTTATGCCCAAAAGGCAGTGTTCCTATGTCATGACAGGGACAAGCAGAATGTAAGTTATATATGATGGAAAATACACATATGGGGAAATGAGAGGGCATAATGTTATAAACCTTTGTATGCTGAAATAAAGTATGGGAATCATGCCGTAATCCTGGAGTTGCATTAGTTTTGTTTGTTTTCACCCAACATATGTCCTCACATCTGCGGAATCCCCACTGCAGAATGGAGAGAACAATATTTAAAAATAATCACAATGACCTAATATTGAAAACTGCAACCAATAGATGCATCTGATTGTGATTGTGCTCATCTGTGGTGCAGCAGCAGAAGGAAGATATCAAAAGCAGCAAGCAGCAGATTCATGACCATAGAGTGTTTCTCAGATTGTTTGAACTACATACCTTCTTCAGACATTGCCGTCCTTGCTCAAGCCCCACACCATCACCAACCCAAAGAAAAACAAATGATGGAGTGTCAGCAATTGCCTGAGAATAGACAGTTCACACCATCTTTAGGCCCCGGAAAGGAGAATCTAACAGGACTCAGTGACGAACCAACAATTATGCAGACATTTAATCTCTCTCTCTCTCTATATATATATATATAGTTTACATACTACATGAAGGTAGTATGTTAGCAAGATACCCATTTTTGTTTTACCCAAAATACCCTTAATAGCTTATTGGATTGGTACATATTAATATATGAGGTTTTTTGGTTTTTTTATAAATATAATAAACCCAACATATCTGATACTCCATTTTCCCGTGTCTCCCTTGACTTTTGAGTCTCTCCCTCTGTCTATCCTCCTCCTCTTCTTCCCCCACCCTCTCTGCCATTTCCAGTTTCATCTTCAATGTCAAATAAAAGGTACCATGGCCATAATTCCTAATAACTATAAAGTGTTCTTCAGTTTCCATACCTAGATCTATTTGACTAAATCCCATATTATCTTCTTTTGTATTTTGTTTTAGATATTTCGGGCCAGTCTTGGAAAAATACACTACAACATCAATGGAGTTACACATGTGATCAATTGCCTCTTTAGCTTTAAGGAGCTTATCATGCATTTTTGCAACTTGTACACCGGCAAGATTATAAAGCTCCTTTTTCTTACCAAAAGACATTACGATTATTTATTTTCTGCTGAAAGTGAGTTCAGTTTTTGGGTTTAGTGTCAATGGAGCTTCTTGTGGAGGATTTATAGATGATTACAAAATTAGATTTGCCGAAATTGGTTTAAGTTGAAAGAATACTGGTTTAATGGTTGGAAGAATCTCAATTTAAAGACATAATTAACAATCCATCAATAAAAAAATTGAAGCTACGGAAATGGGTTGAAATCCGTAAAAGAGAGCTTGCAGCAAAGGAAATTAAAGTTGGCTACTTTTCCTTGTTCAAACGCTGGGTGTAATGGTGAAGAGCATTGGATAACCTAAAAGACAAAAAATCCATTTAGCTCATTTGCTGCTAGTGTGTTATTAGGGACATTTTAGGAAATTAAGAAATGGGTATCTTGCTAATATACTTCCTCCGTGTAGTATGCTAAGGCATAACAATACAAGTAAAAATAAAAGTAGATTATAACAACGAACAAGTTTTGCACCTGAGGTTCACTGCATCCTACTCTAAAGCAACTATTACAGTATCAAGAGTAAAGAACCGGGCTAACATGCAAAAGTCATACCTCAATTTTGAGATTCATTATTTCCTCAAATGTCCAGTACTCCATATGGTCAGTGACACCAGGAGCTCGATGAACATATTCCTCCCATGGGGGGTCTATTAGAATGACATCAAATTTGGTCCCAAAAAACTCCGGTGACAGCTCATGCTCAAGCAGGTCGCATTTGAAATACATGGGAGGCGAAGAAGAATTGACAACAATCTCATCCTTCCTTTGAATAAGTTCTCGAAGTTTGGGATAGTCCTCAACAACACTGGTAAGTTCTAGTTCCCTGATGAAATTTTGAGGCCTCGTGCCAGTGTCTACAAAATTTTGGGAGTAGTCATTCTGCTCACCCCTAGAAGGAGCTTTGCCAGGTGGGGCATTAGTTCGAGGAGGCACCCAGCCAGCATTAGTTTTATCTTTAACCTGTCCACGACCTCCTGGTATTAGGCCATTAAAATTTGGACCAGACATATTTGGCGGTGTCCCTCTTCCAGGGCCTGATTGATTAAAATATATTGGATTCCCCAAATTAGGGGGAAATCCAGTCCCAGGAAGCACAGGTGAGAGTCCAGGTGGAACACCTAGCATATTCATCTCAAGACCTCGGGCTCCAGCCCAAACCACAGGAGGTGAAAATGGAGGAATGAAAACACCAGGGGCCATTGGAGGACCTGGAGCAGGTGACATGTTAGGAGCTAAAGACTGCACAGAACCAGGTGATGGCATTCCAAGTGGTCCAAAAGGTGATCCCATCATTGGCATTGGAGGTTCGAACTGGTGGCCATCTCTTCCTGTGGACCTCCCTCTTCCTCCTCTCCCAACCCTACTTCCTTTAGAACCCATTGGAACATCTCTGTTGAAGGAAGACGGTTCCTGGTTTCCATATGGAGGTTCTGAACCACTATTGAAAGTTTGGCCCAAGGCAGCTCGAACAGATGCATCTCCTTTCTGGGGCCTTGATTCAGCCTCATCCCTATATGAACCATCACCTGATGTATTCTTTATATCTTGTGCAGATTGGCCTGACCAATTCATGTTTCTTCCCCTGTCATCCCTAGGAAAGGCATTGTTCTCGTCATCCGGAAGCAATCTTGCATCAGAATTCTGATTAAATTCAGTTGTTCTTGCTACGGCAGATATGGCCTTCTCCTTATCATAGTCAAACGGCCTGGTTTGGATCTCTATGACATCATAATTTTCATTTGAAATTCCATATTTTGATGAAGTTTTTAAAGCTTCTGTCCTATTTCCATCTTTTCTACCACCAGAACGAGGCCTTTCATTGTCAATCCACCCACGTCGGGGCATTTCCCACTCTCTTCCATGTTCATAAGGTGTCTCACCTTCTTTTATTTCCTTGTCAACAAAGTTCCCTTGCCTTCTTTTCCACCCATCTTTGGACCCATCCCTAACTCTGTTTCTATCGCTCCTGCCATCATCCCTTCCTTTTAATTTATCATCTCTCGCACCATCTTTTTCTTGTTCTTTCCTCCTGAAAGTATCTCTTTTTTCATATTCCATCTCAGCGCTTTCTAAATCGTAATGGCGTCTTCCACCCTTCTCAGGTGTCCTGGACCTATCGGAGGAGTCCAACTCTCTCCTAGTTCTCTCTCGCACCCGTGAGCCACCGTCATCACCTGCGACCGTAGACCTTTCACGGCTTTCCGCAATGTCATGACTTGTGGCACCTTTTAGCTGTCTATGCTCCTCAAATCTCTCTATGCTCAATTTATCGTCCCGTATAGAAAATGCTCCTCCTCTGTCTTCCTCTATAGCATACGACCTGCCTTTCTTACTCCTATCACAGTCAATTTTTCTCTCGTCACTTTCTGGGTGTTTACCATTCTTGTCTCTATTCGACTCTTTAAGGCTATCTAACAACACATGACCCTTTTCTGTGGTACTGTCCTTTCTTTCCAAATGTCTAGAATCCCTTTCCAGTGCATTTTCAGAGTCCCCACCATGTAGCTTCTCATTATTACCTTTATTTCTTGTCTGGGAACCATCACCATCAGAAAACCTGGAAGTTGATTTCCTTTTGACACCCTCATTAGCTAGGATTTGTCCTCTATCCCCTGTTTTATCTCCATTATCATACTTGCCCCCAAGTTCTCCATCGCGATACCAATTGCTCAATGTCTCCAATGTATTCTCACCCTGTTTCTTCTTCGTCAATTTGGACCGCAAGTCGTTTTCAGCCTCATAGTCATCCTCATCAATATCAGCTTTGCTTGATCCTCCTGATCTTTTCCGACTCTCATTTCTTTCCAATGTACTTCTCCTTCTTCCATTACTATCTAAACCTTCAGCTTCTTCACTGTTGCCAGGCCTTGACTTACTTGACCTGTATTTTCTCCTATCATCCCCTTCCCAGTCATCGTCAAACTTTAAGTCTGGGCCATCCTGTTTCAGATAACTCCTTCGTCGTTCAGGGGAAGCCATCAACAGAGAATACCCTCACTAGATGATTCTCAGCACTTCATTGAATGATGCAATACCAGATAGCCTCCTGAGAGATAGAGAGAAATGGAGAAAATGATTGATGAGCTGACCTTACTGTGAATCTAAATTCAGGCAACAATTCATGATATAAGACACAGAAAAATATCGTAATTATAAGAGACAATAAGGTACCATGGGAGAGAGAAATACGGAGAATAAACTATGCAGGTTAAACAGGAGTTTCATTCCAATAGTTTCAACTCAATGATGCTAAATAATATTTTTAACCTACCACAATCTTCCTCTGAGTGGAACCAGCAATATGTATCACATGTTCAAGCACCATTTTCGACAAAAGAACAGAGCACAGAAAAAAGATTGACAACCGCCACCTTATTCCATTTAGGTCACACATACGCTTCCAATAAACTTGCACCAAATTTTTTTTTATTAGACTGGGAAAAATGTTTTTCAAAAAAGTACTTCTAGAATTTGGCAGTTTGTGTTTGACTAAGCAATTTGCAAAAACACTTTTGCCTTAGAGCAGTAACTTGTGTTTGGCCAAGGTTCCAATAGTGCTTCCTTTTTCAGCTTTTGAGTAACAACTTCTGCTACTTCTCAAAAATACTTAAGCTTGGCCAAATACCTCAACTATCTAAGTTAATCACTACCATTTTTGGCTTCCCAAAAGCTTAGCTAATCAGGCTATTAACAATCACTACCTAATTATAATTCAATCAATCAGTTCCAAACTGAACACCACAAATTAAAAGTTCAATAATCTTTCCGAAACTCATGTATATCTTTGTATGAAGACTTAAAGGACTCAAATAACAGAAAACACAAGCATAATTCCGAATATTTAGAATTTACACTGAGAAACAGAAGGAGTAGAGCACCTTCCGATGCCGGCGGATTCGGCGGCGAGTGATCCCCGGTGACCAATTCACGGCGTCGTCGTAGAAATATGGAAATGTATGTGGAAGCAAAGGGAAGATAAAGAAAATCGGGTTTAAAGTATTATGGATCCGAACCTCGATGGATCAAAGGAAGATTGACCCGATCGACTTTGTCATAATGAATACATAATTAATTTTCAATTTACATGACCTTTTTTTTTACTAGTTAGATTCATGTTTAATTTCATAAGATTGTAAAATATTTATTTGAATCTAGTTTTAATTTGATAGAAGGTTTAAAAGAGAAAAGAATATTTGTGACTTTTTTTAATCTTAAACTAAAAAAATGTATTACTCCCCAAAATCGAGTTTAAATAAAATAAATAAGAGATAAGTAGAATATATCAAATACTCTTTGATCATGTGATTTTAAACAGTCATGTGAAGAATTAGTACTTTTTAAACAAACTAACATAGAAAGTAAAACAAACAAATTAAAAAAGAAGAAATGTGTAGATTATATAAAAATGTCTTTTAATTTTATGATGATCTTGATATGAAAAGTTGAAATTGAAGAGTAGTAAAAAAAAAAGAGGCACTTTTTTAAACGGATTAAAAAAGAAAGCAAAACAAACAAATCAAAACCGAAGTAGTATAATTTTTAATTGTTAATTGTGTTTAGTTCTTGTGTAATAAGAAAGATAAAATGGGACAAATGTACTACATTTGAGAAACCCAAACAAAATTTGGAGATAGTAGGAGCTAAGAGCAAGACAAATATCAAGTACATCGAACAACAGAAGATCCTCAATTCTCCATTGATTTAGAATATATATACTCAATTCTCTACTGAATCATCAACAGATTAAAGAAATGAAGACATCTTCATGACCTTAATATTGTAACGTAAAAAAGAACTGTTCACGACGATGTAATAACACGACGAATGTGGTTTTCTCACTACAAGAATCCAGAGTTTGTCTGTCTAAAGGTTGCATTATACCCATACATATCGAAAAGCCTGTTATCTGAAATCATATGTCCATCTTCTCTCCCAGGAAAAATCTCCATTGGGGGAGCCCAAGGACCTGAATTTGGGTTGTTAGAGCTAGAGGTTTCTTGATTCACATTTTGTGAATTAGTATTATTTTGGGGTGAGTTCCCGGTTGCCCTCTTGTTGGATGAATTGTTTGTTGTCATAGATATAGATGCCGACTGATGCTGCTGATTCTTCATTGGTGACTTGGGACGAAGAGCCTCTATTTCAGGTGTTGTAACAACAAGATGTGGGGCATCTGGTGGTGGATTCCTCCCTCCCCCACCCTGCCACACTTTCCCATCTCTATCAGCAAAATTCCGCACATAGGCCTGAAATTTTTCAAAATCTACAGTAAGTATTATAAGACAAGAATGTAACGAAGACGGCATAATACACGCACACTAAATTATTTCAGAGCACAAGATCAAGCCAATCTTTTGATCTTCAGACATGTTTGGGGAAGAGATCACAAATCACCAATCTTTGTTTCCAAATGAAGACAACTATTGAAATATACCTTTGAGAGAACACAAAGGAAAATGAATAGGACAGAATAACTAAGCAGGTCTGCTGCATACTGAGAAGAGCAGGAATCACCCGACAAAATGCATGTTATTTCTTTCTCCCCCCACCCCCCAAACCCCTACCTGAGTTATTTTGGGTGATTAGGGGGGTGAAAGACAGAGCAACTATATGCTTCTCCATGTCTCATAAATAAAATGAACTAAAGGAAGGGTAGCTAAAAGTTTACCTCTGCACTGAAATTCGATGAAGATAATCCATTACCAACAGTCAGCCAGCCAGATCGAATATTATGGTCTTCACCAAAGAGCTCAAGCCTTCTCCGGCCAAGTGCAAAATGCTCAATTATACGGTACATATCTTCAGGCTTTGCACTTGATCCTGCATAAGGGGGACCAGTAACAATTCAAAGTGAGCTCAGCCATTGTGCATACCCAGTGCAGAGAGACAATGCAGCATATTACATTAAAATTTCATTCATTTTAGGACAGAATCCAAATTACGTGCAGTTCATGAATCACATGATAGTTTGACTTCTAAACTTTCTCCAGCAGAAGCAATAGCTGTTACATAACTTGGAAATAACAAACCAATCAAGGACTACCAAAACTTGAACCTAAGTTGCTCAGACTCGGGTGCGGGTGTCTGATATAGGTGTGGATCTAGAGGTCAGATCCTTCATGATCTTAATTTTAAGATTTGGGGTACGAATCCAGGTATGGATACAGGTGCTCAGATTCAGCTAAAAATAATTCAAATATCCAAAAATAGAATTATATGTCTAAATTACAAGACATTATTTTGAAAACTTACAAGGTATTTCAAAGAGAAATTATTGATCAAGAGGAGGATCCCGAAGGAGATAAAAGGAAAAGGACTGACATCGAAATTTCTACTAACAAGTTATTCCATTTTCTTCAATTTCACCTTAGTTTTTGTTTTGATTACAAAGATCATAGGTATTTATTCCGAATTTCTCCGTCAATTTAGGTCAAAGTACCAAAATCAGTTGACCGAATCCGGTACGAATCCCACACCATGTCCTAGCGACACGGATGCGGCACCGAAAGTGAAGAGTCCAAGCAACTTAGACTTGAACGACAGGAGAAGAAAACTGAGGGATCATTTAGTTATGAGGATGAAGGATAATAATTCCGGAATAAAATGTGGCTTATTATTCCGGGTTTTGTTGAATTTTTAATTTCGGAACGGGTAATTCTATGTTTATTTATACCACAATTGCTGTATTATTTTACACCACATTCAATGTGGGAAAACAATAATCCAGGGATAAAACAACAAAATGACACATTTGCCCTTCTCCAAAGCTCTTCTTCCAAAGTCTTTCAAGAAAGCCAAGGTTAAAATTGAAAATAAAAGCTTGTTCAATGTTATCTAGTGTGAAACCAAACACATTTATTATGCCCCATATATCCTATTTCTAGTCCAATGAACCAAATATCTACCAATTAAATTTATATCCACTAAATAATCTTGTTCACATACCAAACAACCACAAAAGGTTCTATTCAAGATGTGTTCGTACAGAATTCTGGTAAAAATCCAGGTTTCAACTGAAAGGCATATCCAACGCCAAAACGGGCCCGAAAGCATAAAGAAAGCCCAAAAAAATAGTGAAAGGAGCAATTCATAAGACAGAATCCCCACTGCATCAGTCTCTCAGCCTTCACCCACCCAGGGAATGGTAATTGTCCTCTTTTTATGAGCAAACCAAACGAGGAGGAGAACACTGAAGATGGCTGGTTCTTATGGCTGAATTAGGGGCTTTTAGGTGGATAGCAGGAATGAGGGAGTGGAGATTCCTCAGCTACTCTATGCTGATGATATACTGGTCTTTTGTGATGCCAAATTGAGCAATTATTCAGGTGTTGGCTGGTGTTCTGGGATGTGATGCAAGGATATTACCTACAACAAATTTGGGACTGTCTTTGGGGGCAAAGAATAGGTCTATGCACATATGCAATGGGGTGATTGATAAATGTGATAAAGAGGTTGACAAGATGGAAGGCACAATATTTATCCTTGGGAGACAGGGTCATAATGATTAGTAATGCGTTGCCCACTTATATTATGTAAACCCACACCCCGCTAAGGTGGAGAAAGGTTGGATTACTTGAGAAGAAACTTTCTTTGACAAAGTAACAAGGGAACTCATTTAGTTAGGTGGAAATCTGTCTCATCCAGTAAAATGTTAGGGGATTTGGGGATCAGAAACTTCATATTACAAAACCAAGTTTATTATGGAAGTGGTTATGGAGAATTGATATAGACCACAATGCCTTATAGGTGTTAGCACTTTTATTTTATAGGTCCTATGCATTCTAGGAGTGGTTTAGCCTTTCGGAGATCTATACATATAGAAGATATATAGAGCTTCTGATAAGTTCTCATTTTCATAGTATTGGCATGAGATGAGTTTAAATGAAGGTGCGGGGTCGGTGAGGATTCATAATTTCATATAATCGACCCCAACCCCAACTTGTTTGGGACTGAAGCATAATTGTTATTGTTGTTGTTGATGTTGTTGCTGTTGTTGCCATAGGTCAGTAGCTCTATCAGTATCTTACTTATATAGGAGAACAAACAATTGGAAAGTGGATGACAGAAGCAACATGCAGTCAATTTCTGCGACCCATATTTCATGATTAACATTTCTACTCTGCACAAAGCAAACATAAAATGCGCACACAGCATTGTCTGGAATGAGAAAGAATCTACCGTAAGGAGGTTCCTCAGCAATAATCACATCTGTGTCAATATTCGCATGAATTATATGGCCATCGGTACTACGACGAACAGTTCCTTTTATGCCCAAAAGGCAGTGCTCCTATACCATGACAGTGAACAGCAGAACATAAGTTCCATATGATGGAAAAATACTAAGCATGGTGAAAATGAGTGAACAGGATATGAACCTTTGTATGCTGCAATAAAGTATGGGAATCATGACGCAATCCTGGAGTTGCAGTGGTCTTATTTGTTTTCACCCAACATATGTCCTCACATCTGCGGAATCCCCACTGCAGAATGGAGAGAACAATGTTTAGAAATAATCACAATGACCTAATATTGAAAACAGCAACCAACAGATGCATCTAGTTGTGATTGTGCTCATCTGTGGGGCAGTAGCAGAAGGAAGATATCAAAAGCAGCAATCAGCAGACTCATGACCATAGAGTACAACAACAACATACCAAGTGTAATCCCACAAGTGGGGTCTGGGGAGGGCAATGTGTACGCAAACCTTACCCCTACCTTGTGAGGTAGAGAGTCTGTTTCCAATAAGACATTCATGACCATAGAGTGTTTCTCAAATTGTTTAAACTACATACCTTCTTCAGACATTGGCGCCCTTGCTCGAGCCCCACGCCATCACCAACCCAAAGGAAAACAAATGATGGAGTGTCAGCAATTGCCTGAGAATAGACAATTTACACCATCTTTAGGCTCGGAAAGGAGAAGCTGACGGGACAGAGTAAGGAACCAACTACTATGTAGCCATTTAAAAAAAATAACAGTATAACTGTATAAGTCAAAATAAAAGTTGCTGATAACACAACAATTTTTGCACGAGGTTCTCCACAGCCTACTTCAAAGCAACAGTAAAAGTATTTAGAGTAAAGAACCAGGTTGACATGCAAAAGTCATACCTCAATTTTGAGATTCATTATTTCCTCAAATGTCCAGTATGCCATATGGTCAGTGACACCAGGAGCTCGATGAACATATTCCTCCCATGGGGGATCAATTAGAATGACATCAAATTTGGTCCCAAATAACTCCGGGGAGAGCTCCTGCTCATGCAGGTCACATTTGTAATACATGGGAGATGAAGAAGATTTGACAACAATCTCATCCTTCCTTTGAATAAGTTCTCGAAGCTTGGGATAGTCCTCAATAACACTGGTAAGCTCTAGTTCCCTGATAAAATTTTGAGGCCTCGTGCCTGTGTCTACAAAATTTTGGGAATAATCATTCTGCTCACCCCTAGAAGGAGCTTTTCCAGGTGGCGCATTAGTTCGAGAAGGCACCCAACCTGCATTAGCTTTATCTTTAACCTGTCCACGACCTCCTGGTATTAGTGCATTAAAATTTGGACCAGACATGTTAGGTGGTGTCCCTCTTCCAGGGCCTAGTTGATTAAAATACATTGCATGATTTGGCAGATTCCCCAAATTAGGGGGAAATCCAGGTCCAGGCAGAACAGGTGGAAGTCCAGGTGGAACACCTAGCATATTCATATCAACACCTCGGGCTCCAGGCCAAACCACAGGAGACGAAAATGGAGGAATGAAAGGGGACATAGGTGGACCTGGAGCAGGTGACATGTTTGGAGCTAAAGATTGCACAGATCCAGGCGACGGCATTCCAAGTGGTCCAAAAGGTGATCCCATCATTGGCATTGGAGGTCCGAATTGGTGGCCATCCCTTCCTGTAGGCCTCCCTCTTCCTCCTCTCCCAACCCTACCTCCTTTAGAACCTATTGGGACAGGTCTATTGAAGGAAGAGGGTTCCTGGTTTACATATGAAAGTTCTGAACTAGAAGTTTGGCCCCAGGCAGCTCGAATAGATGTATCTCCTTTCTGACCCCCTGCTTCAATCTCATCCTTATTTGAACTGTCACCTGACTTATCCCTTAAATCTGGACCAGATTGGCCTAACCAATTCATGTTTCTTCCCCTGCCTTCCCTGGCATAGTTCTCATCATCTGGAAGTGATTTTGCATCAGAACTCTGATTAACTTCAGTTGTTCTTGCTGCAGAAGATATGGCCTCCTCCCTACCATAGTCAAATGGCCTGGTTTGGATCTCTATGACATCATAATTGTCATTTGAAATTCCATATTTTGATGAAGTTTTCAAGGCTTCAGTCCTATTTCCATCTTTTCTACCACCAGACCGAGGCCTTTCATTGTCAATCCAACCACGTCTGGGTATTTCCCACTCTCTGCCATGTTCGTAAGGTGTCTCGCCTTCTTTCATTTCCTTGTCAACAAAGTTCCCTTGCCTTCTTTTCCACCCATCTTTGGAACCATCCCGAACTCTGTTTCTATCACTCCTGCCGTCATCCCTTCCTTTTGATTTATCATCTCTCACACCATCTTTTTCTTGTTCTTTCCTCCTGAAGGTATCTCGTTTTTCATATTCCATCTCAACGCTTTCTGAGTCGTAACGGCGCCTTCCACTTCTCTCAGGTGTTCTGGACCTATCAGAGGAATCCATCTCTCTCCTATTTCTTTCTCGCACCAATGAGCCGCCGTCATCACCTGCTACCATAGACCTTTCATGACTTTCAGCCATGTGATGACTTGTGGCACTTTTTATCTGTCTATGCTCCTCAACTCTCTCTATGCTCAACGTATCTTCTCGTATAGAAGATGTTCCACCATTGGCTTCCTCTATAGCATACAACCTGACTTTCTTACTCCTGTCAAAGTCAGTTTTTGTCTCGCCACTTTCCGGGTATTTATTATTTTTGTCTCCATTTGAATTTTTAAGGCTATCCAACTGCACATTCTCCTTTTCTTTGGTGCTATCCTTCCTTTCCAAACGTCTAGAGTCCCTTTCCATTGCATTTTCAGAGTCCCCACCAAGTAGCTTTTCATTTTTACCTTGATTCCTTGTCTGGGAACCATCACCATCAGAAAACCTTGAAGTTGATTTCCTTCGGACACTCTCATTAGCTAGGAATTGTCCTCTATCCCCAGTTCTGTCTCCATTATCATACTTGCCCCCAAGTTCTCCATCCCGATACCAATTGCTCAACGTCTCCAATGTATTCTCACCCTGCTTCTTCTTCATCAATTTGGACCGCAAGTCGTTTCCCTCATAGTCATCCTCATCAATATCAGTTTTGCTTGATCCACCTGATCTTTTCCGACTCTCATTTCTGTCCACAGTACTTCTCCTTCTTCCATTACTATCTAAACCTTCAGCTTCTTCACTGTTGCCAGACCTTGAATTACTTGACCTGTATTTTCTATTATCATCCCCTTCCCAGTCATCGTCCAACTTTAAGTCTGGGTCGTCCTGTTTCAGATAACTCCTTACTCGTTCAGGGGAAGTCATCAAGAGAGAAAACCCACACTAGATTATTCTCAGCACTTCATTGAATGAATGCAATACGAGACAGCAGCCTGAGAGATGAAGAGAAATTGGAGAAAATGATTAGTGAGATAACCTTTTAGTGAATTTACATTCAAGAAATAATTCATGATATAAGAGACAGACTAAATCTAGTAAGCATAAGAGGACAATAAAGTACCATGGGAGGGAGAAAATGGGGAATAAAATATGCAGGAGTCTCATTCCAATAGTAACAACTCAATGACCCGAGTTACTTTTTTTAATACTACCACAACCTTCCTCTGAACGGAACCGGCAATGTGTAGCTCAAATAGGTGAGTTCTTTTATAGGAAACAACGTCCCCTAGAGACTTACTGATTAGAACAATACATAAACCTATTAAATAGTGGCTAATAGAGCCCTAATAATATCCACTAGTAAAAGAACATCTATCAATGATCATGTATTTATGGATAGCTATACAACAGCACAAATGTTAACATCCCACGAACATAAGCTACCTCTACAGATATTCTGGATTAGAAGTGACAGCATAGAGAGAGTCGACATCAATTTCAAGCATTTACAGAAGATTATCTTCAAAGTTGTTATAAAAGACACGCTTCAGCAAGCAGAAGTTTTCAAAAATGTGCAATCAGAAACATGGATATGAAGCAAAATACGGGCATCAATTGCCTCAAGAGTGATGCTTGATCTTAGTGATTCCACATCTAAGACAAATAACCCATCCCGGACGTATAATCCCACTAGTGGATTTGGGGAGGGTAGTGTGTACACAAACATTAGAGAGGTTGTTTCCGATAAACTCTCGGCACAAGAAACTTTGGGTAATTAGAGCTACACTAATAACATAGGTGAGTTCACAAACCATAAAATCCATACATTAATGTTCAAGCACCATATTTCACAAATGAGCAAAGCACAAAAAAGATAGATAACCTCCACCGTATTTCACTTCAGTCATACATATTCTTTCAAATTATTTCGTGTGCTATTTCTCTAAAGATTTAACAATCAAAACCTAATTACAGTTCACCATCAATCAGTTTGAAAATCACGCACCACGAACTAAATGTTCACATCTTTTCGTAACCAAGTGACTTGCTCTTCGTATGAAGAACTACTGACTCAGGTAACAGAAAACACAAGCATAACTCCGAATACATAGAACCTAATAATATTTCTCAGCGATTATTGAACAAAAATTGAATGAGAACATGGCCGTAAACTTACAAATTGGGAACAAAATGTGCGTGGGCTCGTAACCGGAATAAGTGGATCACTTTCCGATGCCGGCGGATTTGGCGGCGAGTGACGGCGGAGACCTCCGGTGACCAAATACGGCGTCGGCGAAGAAGTGTAGAGAGTAGAAGCGGAGGCAAAAGGGAAGAGAGGAAGAGAAAGCGGGTTAGAACTGTTATGGATCCGAACCTAGGGATATAATTGGAATATTGATAAGCAAAAAGGGTAGTTTCGGTAATTGAACTCATAGGATAGAAGTTGAAAAAGATAGAGAGGGTGTGTTCGGTAGAAAGAAAAATATTTTTC